>OZ059810.1:6585768-6784452 GCA_964057025.1 Standfussiana lucernea
GAATTGATTAGTGATGTTGAAATTTTTAGAATGATACAAAAAGGTATTCGAGGAGGTGTTTGTATGTGTTCCAAAAGACATGTCAAAGCCAATCATAAATATTTAGATACTTACGATCCAACCCTTCCAAATTCATTTATAATTTATTTAGACTGTAACAATTTATACGGTTATAGCATGTGTCAATCCCTACCCTATTCCGATTTTAGATTTATAAATAGACAAGAAATTGATTTTTTACAATTGAACTTAGCAGACATCAGTGATACTGCGGAAAACGGTTACATTCTTGAAGTTGATTTAATATATCCGGAGAAATTGCACATGGAACACAATGACTTTCCCTTTTGTCCAGAAAAATGCTTGCCACCTGGTGGTAAGAATAAAAAGCTAATACCAAATTTGTATGATAAATATCACTATGTTATTCATTACGTACATTTAAAAAAATGTTTACAGCACGGTTTAGTATTGAGAAGGATCCATCGCGCTATTATATTTAAGCAAAGTTGTTTTTTAAAGCAATATATTGATATTAACACCCAGTTACGTCAAAAAGCAGAGTCAACTTTTGAACAAGATTTTTTCAAATTGTTGAACAATAGTATTTTTGGAAAGACCCTGGAAAATAATGAACATCGAATAGACGTTAAGTTAGTAAACAAGTGGTGTGACTCGAACAATAAAACGAAAAAGACTGCTTGTGCTGAAAAACTGATAGCCAGTCCATATTTTCATAGCACCTCTGTATTTTCTGATGATTTAGTGGCAATCCAAATGAAACCTGTACGTATTATACTTGATAAACCAATTTACATAGGGTTTGCAGTATTAGAATTATCTAAGACTCACATGTACGACTTTCACTACTCTATCATAAAACCTTTTTATGGTAACCGAATTGAATTGTGCTATACTGACACAGATAGTCTAGTATATGATGTACAGAGTAATGATGTTTACAAAGACTTTAAGCTCCATTTTCTAAAATATTTGGATACCAGCAATTATGACTGTAACAATGACTATAACTTACCAATTATTAATAAGAAGGTTCCAGGACTGTTTAAGGATGAAATGGGTGGCAACATTATCAAAGAATTCGTAGGATTGCGCTCAAAGCTTTATTGTATTAAAACGTTAAACAAAACAATTAAAAAGGCAAAAGGTACAAAAAAATGTATTACTAAAAATTTAAATATGTTAGATTATAAAAATGTTTTGTACAATTCCAATGTAATTCGCAAAAAAAATGTATTGTTCAGATCAATAAAACATGAAATATACACTCAGGATGTAAATAAAATAGCACTTTCAAACAATGATGATAAACGATTGTTATCGTTTGATAAAGTTTCTACTTTAGCCTGGGGTAACGCAACCATATTTATGTAATGCGTTACCATTATTTTTAAATGTAAGTAATTACAGTAGATACATTTTTTACAATGTATTTTAGATAACGTCCTAAATGTAAAGACGAAATATTATGTAAGTACCTACTAATGACTATTACCTAAAGCAGGCTCCAGATACAAGTAATGTGTAATGTAATTGTAAAACATATATTTTCTTGGTGCCAAATAGATTTAAAAATAGATATTATTATCTTTTTACTTGTAGCAAATAATGTTAGAACTTATTTAGTAGTTAATTAATTTTAAGAATGTTTACGCGACATTTCGTAAAAAATACTAAAATATTTACTAACTTTTTATATCGTATCCTACTTAGACGTATCATGTTTATTAAATCATGTTTATTATTCATTTCCAAAACTTCGGACTTTAAAAATTGTATGAAATGTCGTGCCGCATGAACATGATGTTTTCTTTTATTTGTAATAAATAAATAGTATTTTAAGATCACAATTATATCTGTTTCATTTCCATTCCTGATTGATGACAAAGTCACGGTGCATCAATACAATCATGTTTTGATCCAGGCTGATATTTGCTAATTTTTTCAGAATATTGTAATTATTTATATTAAATTAAATAATGACGAAAAAATAAAACATGAAAACAAAATCCAGACCGGAACAAATACTTATTGTATGTTCCGTGCGGGAATCGAACCCGCGACACTAATTTGGCGCAATTAGTCGCAGCTAGCAACACGCTTATAACCTAATACTTACCATTGTGATGCATCAAGACGAGTTCATAACCAATGCGCCAAACGTGTCGTCGAAAATGTGATAAAATATTGGATTGCTTTGAAGAAGCACGCGCGGTGCAGAATTTGACACCGAACAGGTGCTCGGGCGCAAGCTTGAACATGTTGAAACATGAAATTGAATCACAGCATAATGCTTTATGGAGTCTAATTGCATATTATTGAGTAACATCCATCATTAGACAGTCAGCCGGAGCGGTCATATCACATCGAGTAAAAACGAAACGAAATTGTAAGTATTGTACAAGTACCCATCTACTTATAAGATTATTTCATCATGTTTTTTTATGTAATTTAGTTAATTATTATTTTGTTTGTTTCAGATCGTTGACAATGTGTGATTCTCCAGATATTATCGACTTCTCACAATACGCTCAAGGTTATCCGACTCCGAGTTTAAGTTGGCATATCCCTGAACAACAAAGACCTGTCAACAAGGAGCCTAGAGCAAGACAAGACTACGAACCTGCCAGCAAGAAGCCTAGAACAAGACGGGAGTGTCTAAAACAGAAGCCATATCTGCATACAAGTCAATCATTCCTGATAAACAATGAGAAGAAAAAAGGTTTACGACTGATCCAGGTACAAGTGTTGGATATCAGTGAACAACAAGAACCTGCAAGTGATAATCAGGACATGGTAATGTTAAGTGTGCAGTATGTAGTGACTGAATCAGTGGATCATGTTATGGATGAGACGCAATCGTTAATTAATAAAATATCAAAAAAACTTTGTGGAGATAGATGTTATTATTAACTGGTGTCATTATTTTGTACGTACCTACTTTATAAGTTGTTGTGTAAAATTTGCAGTAATAAGTAATAATAAATTATGTAAGTAATCTACTAGTTATTTGGGTATATTAATATTAGGAATGTATACCATTTATTTGCTTTCTTATTCTTTAGTGTTTTGAATGTATAAAATGTTAAATATGAAATAATTATATATGTTTTACTGCAATTAACTCTTTGTATTTTATCTTGTACTTATTATTTTTGGGTAGGTAGTTATAATTAGATTGTAATAATTGCAAATAATGTAAAAAAGTAAATAAAAATATATTCTTTCATAATTTAATTTACGTTTTTTTATTACTTATTAATACTCGAACTCTAAATTAGCTCTAGTGTGATGTATAATTGTAGGTTATTTGCTTTCAGTATTTTTATAATTAAATTTAAATTTTACATGTTATAATTATATCATGTTACTGCAGCTAATTTAAAGTTTGTTATGTAGGTTACCCTGATTATACTAAATAAAACACTCATAAGTAGATAGACATTTTTTATTAACTGTTCAACACAATAATAATTAAAATAAATTAAATACAGACATGTTATTATCAAAATACCATTTCCTTATACAGATAGCATTATTCAACGCACAATTCATTTTATGATTCACACAATTAAAATCAATTTTATTTTTACAAAACCTTCTTTTTAATTCTGAAAAATTAGGGCATCCCTTCTCACCTATGTCGATAACTTCACAGTTTGCACATAACTCTTTAATCCATTTAATCTTTTCCAAACCCTTTGTGATAATTTTTTTATTTTCTAAGAATGGTAAAATTACACGTTGAAACTCTTTGTAGTCTATGTAACCCTCGCTCCAGTAAATTCCTCGATTTCTTTCTAACCACCTCACCTGCTTTTTTTCTTCTTGTGTTAGGTAATGGAATGAATATGGTGGTTTTACCAAGAACGTCTGTGTATGATCCTGACTCGCAATGGCCAATTCTTTGACAATAAAATTATTTATAGAATCTTTAAATCCTTGGAGTTCCACTATAATGGTATCCGCCTTCATGATATCTTCTTGACAATGCTGCTTAAGGGTTTGTATTCAACAATGCAATCGTTCAGAATGAGACAGTATGCTGAAGTTTTATCTGGTATCTCTGAATCACTCTCAATTTCTACTCTCACATCCACAACCGGACCTGTCTTTAGATTATCCGCTTGTCTAGAACAATCAATGACAAACAGCGGTGCTAAATCTCTAAACTGTTTTTCGCTTAATATGGGCTCCGGACGACGTCCATAATACGACTGTTGGAATCTGGTGTATTGCTCGTATAATAAAGCGATTCTGTTATTAGCAAAACTCACATTTAGGTTTTCATACGGAAAATAAGTTGAATTGAGGTACACTCTAACGTTTCGAACATGACAGTGATCGAATTGAGACATGTCTGAACTTGCATTGCTTTTCCTATTTGACTGTAGCCCGATAATAACGTATCTTGGTTTTTCTATTTGAGATGAAGTTTTGATAGACCAAGTATGTTTTGTAGTTTTAGGCAAAGCTGGATATTCGTACAGATCCCAATTTCTATATATCATTTGAAGTGGGCGATCTTTTTCTAATACTTTTAACAAACCAATTTTTTCTTTGTCTGATACTTTAACATGCGGTACGCGCCATATGATTTTATTAATCTGAACATCATCCACTACTTCGCCAGTATTCAGTTTTACAGCGTTCAAATTAGTATTACTTCGTAACAATATCAGTTCATGTCTACTATTTATCACGACTTTTTTAAAATCTTCAGCAAAACCGAGGAGGTTACAAAGTGGTATTGAAGCAGAAAATCTTCCTCCATCAATATTTTTTATACCATCAATATTCCAGCCCCAAGCATTAGACATTTTTGATTCACTTTCGTTCATTGAAATTAGTGATTTCATGGTTGTTGTTATACCTGCATTTTTTATTTTGTCAATCTCCACTCCATTTAGCTCATACCTAATGTCTTGGAACAAGTAGAGTAGAGCATTGTTCGTGAAATTGACACTAGTAGCTTTGTCCTTCGTATCTTTTTTGGTAACGTTAACAGTTCCTTCCAAATATAGGGTGCTAGCTGATGGTAATATGTACAAGTCCTGTTGGTTGATAGATATGCGGATTTCATCGTTCCTGTTAAAACTCGTTACATAGGGTTTGTAGGAATGAAATTCGATTCCTTCTATAGTAGTATCGCAAGTAGGAGCGGATAAAACGTCTAAGATATTCATTTTAGCAATCCAATTGCTCTAAGGAATGCTTTATTGTCTTTAGTTAATTTTATTTTCTTCTTAGATAGAGGTCTTATTTGATAGGTAGCTCGAGCAGAACTGATATTCTTAACTTGTTGAGACACATTTTTATTGTAATCAATCATTTTTTTCTTCTAAGATGCAGATACACCTGCACTTCTTCACCACGTAAATTGATTAATCGTTTGTTTATATCTAACAACCTGATATGTATGCAGCTTATGTTGTTTTGATTGATTGGAAAGTATATTGCGTTCTTCGGGATTTCTATGATCCTGTATCCAGGTGGCACATTAAGTGCAAATTCGTGAATAATATGACTGGGTTCACCGTTTACATAGGAACCGCTTACAATATCACATTCAATCCTGACTACGGTCGTAGGTAGAATGTTGACTGGAGACTGTGACACATGCCATTTATTTGCTTTCAAGATTTGTTTATTAAATCCTAATAGTCTTCTAAAAGAGTCTTCTTTGATAAAATTAATGTCTTTTGTACAAAATATTGTAGTTTTTAATGTATTATTATTGCACCGTAGTTTGATAGCTGCATCTTTTATTTCGGATTTTAAATAATCGCTGACATCTTGTAATTCATAAGTGCCTTCCGGTATTTCAATAACTTCATTAATGCCATAATAGAACTTATTATTACTTTTATCAATGTTTGGAATAGAATTAAATGTTGAAAAGTGCAATAATGCACACTCATATTCTCCATCTAGTTGCAACGTATTAGGATAGTATGTAGTTAACACTGACGAGTCTCCAGTTATCGACAAAGTGAGTGACATCTTGCAAATGATTGAAATGAAAGAAAAGTATATATTTTATATTACATTTTTATTCCAAAAACTCCACAAATAATTTAAACATAAATGACCACAATTGACTGCGTTAAATTTTTGATATCTTGTGTAGTTATAAAACACATTACAATTTTTGAAATATTGCATCAATTCCATGGGAGGTTTTAAATTTCCATAGCTATCAAAGTATTCACAGTGATTGTATACTTTAGCATAAGCTACCCAATGCGTTCCTTCGTTCTTAGAATTGTCTAAGTTAACGATACCACATTCAATGCGTTTCGGCTTCCGAGGTAGTTGATCCTTCATGTAGATCCCACGAAAATATGGGATGTCTCTTGAATAATTTCGGATGTCTACATTAGTTAGAGGTCGATTGGGTAGCATATTTTTCAGTTTTTTGAAGATGTTATAAACAATCCTTTACCACTTTTATACGGCTTAATGTATAAACCCTTGCCCAACACTAAAGCCTCCATAGCTTTATTATGTCGTTCTGTTTCTTGTAAATTTTGTTTGTTTGCTTTGTAATCATTGACGGTTTTTGCAATGCCAGCTGCACCCCCAGCTAAAGTTCCTAAAGCAGATAAACCAGCAAAAATTGGAATTAAAGGCAAAACTCCCCCAGTCTTTGGTATGGGTATTACTCGGGGTACTCGAATTCGATGATGAATGTTTGGAAATAACTTTTTTGCGGCTAAGTAAGCTGCTTTTATTAAAGTCTTACTATCTTTGCATTTGAGTTTCTTAATTTTCGATTTTATTTTTGAAACTAAGCTTTTAAATGATTTAATGCCGGATCCAGACTTTAATTTCGCTTTCATAACTTTGTTAACTAGCCAAGAGCTTAGTTTTTCACCTTTCCCTGCATCTTTTGATTTAAGTCTTTGTTTAGCCATGTTGAGTAGTTCTAAATCGGCTTTGTGACGATTTGATAAGTCTGTATGGTTTGTATACGCAATATCGTGTTGCATGCAAGCTTCGTCTAGCTTATTTACACCTCGGTCACCTCGCGCTAAGCGTTTGTGAAGTTTGGTTCCTGGTCCGCAATAATTGTATCCTGGCAAATGAACTTCGAATGGTAGATTATTAATTATGCCGTTAACTAGTCCACCCCCTTGCATTATTCAAATTATAATGATCGGATTTCAAATGAAAAATGGTTATATAATATCTTAGTCCATTATTGCAGCTTTTTCAATCCAACTGTTTTCTGCACTGTTCAGACCTAACCATTTAACATACAATTTATTTCCTTTCTTTTTCAAAACCTTTTCTATCAAATATACATCAGGATAAATAGATCTTTGCAGTTCTTGTTCGTAAAAAGCTCCTAATATGTCTTGCTTTCGTCGATCTTCTATGTGATATGTTACTGGTAAGGTTTTATTTACCTTTTTTATAATAAATAATTCAGTCGACCAATTAGGAGTATAACCTTTCTCAAAATTATGTTTGTATTTACTTATACGGACACAATCACCAACTTTGAATTTAGGCTTCCACGGAACTAAATCATGTTTGTTTATTTTTTTAATATTTTCTTTGATTACTTGTTCATTACTTTTATTTACATCTACTGGTTTAAATTGAATAGTGCGATGTTTTGTGTTGTTATATCTCTTCAATGTATCTTCCAATGGTAGATCTAACCATTTATAGTTTCCATTGAGACTAAAATATTTATATAATTTATTTTTTACAGTTCTAATCAGTCTCTCTACAATTGATGCTTTTTTAGTAGAAAACGATGAGTAATGGTTAATGTTATGCTTTTTCATAAGCGTTTGAAAAGTGATGTTATAAAATTCGGTCCCCATGTCAGTTTGCAAGTTAACCGGATTATTACGACTGCTAAGCAGTATATGTTCGAATGCACGAGTAACATCAAATTTATTTTTTGATTTTAACGGTTCAGCCCAGGCATACTTTGAGAAGCAGTCAATCACCACTAAGATGAAATTGTAACCTCTGTTATACTTTTTTAGGTTTTGCATGTCCATCAAGTCTGCTTGCCATAAGTCGTTGATTCCTTTCAAAATAACAGAACGTCGAAGGAAATTTCTCCGTACCCCTTTGTGTATTTCATTCACAATTTGCTGTTTTGTCATTACGAAGTTTTTTGAAGTAATTTATCTACCACTGCTTTAGTATAAAACTTATCTTGCAAATGAGTTAAAACCTCAGGTATCCTTGCTTTTAAAGTAGCTTGAACTGTATCCTTTGCATCTTTTATGATTTGTGAACGTAATGTACCAATCAAATTATTAAGTTCTTTCAACATTTTTGCATTCAATCGATCTATATAATCCTTGTTTACAACTAGATTATTTAATTCTTTTATGGTATTAGCATTCAATAGATCTACATAATCCTTGTTCACAGCATCGTCTGCTTCTACTGGAGATCTAATTCCTCTCAGTCTTGATGTTTTTAAATCAAAATCTCCGTTTTCTGATTTTACCAGTGCATTCTCATTAAACTCAAATAACTCTGATAAACGCATTCTTTTGTGAATGTAGTGTCCAAATTTGTCTACGTTCATGTTTAAGGTGTGTTGTTTTGAGAGGATGATAGTAAAATAAACACATTTTTAAATACTTATTTATTTATAACTTTACTTTCACGTAATTCTTCAATGATAGATATAATTTCATTATCTAATCCTGTGTTGCCAGCATCTCTAGACGCAATCAATAATTTCAACCTTTCCACTAATTCGTTAGGATCATCCCAGTACACTAAGTCTACGTTTTTTCTCCACCTTTTTATCAACGGTAGACCTTTTCCCTGAATTGTCTTCTTCAGTTGAAAAAGAGGTTTAATAACTTGCAAATATTTTTGTCCTTTGTTACTTTTTATTGGTTTACTTGGTTCATAGTCTCGACGATGTGCATTTGTATCAAGTAGCATCGATTTATAATTTTGCATATCACTATCTGTAACCAAACTTAGGTCTACATCTTTCTTAAGCAACAACTGTTTTAAACCAGGTGTATTTCGGTATTTACGTCCAACCACCGTGATGTATTGATCGTTGATCGTTATGCAAGCAGAACCTAACATCAGTTTCCCGTGGTCTGCTCTAACCCCAAATGGAATATCTACCAACGCTTCTGAAGATACTGACCAGGATGACGTATCATAGTCTTGATTCCTTTCAACTACTGATTCATATGAAGAGTTACTGTTGATATCGGATTCATATTTGTCTTCATCACCATTATTATCATTGCTTCCTGCACTACCAGTTTCGTTAGTAAACGGACCATCAGCAAAATCTTCACTAGCACGCAGGGGAGGAGTTTGCTTACTAGCATTAGCAATTAGGTTGAGAGGTTCTGTTACAGGTTTGAAAACAGATTCCAGTGCTTGTTTATTGTTAATCTCAGCATCTCTCATTTTTCGTATTTTTATCTTCACAGCTTCTGCCGCATCAACAATTTGTCGTTTTAATGATTTTTCCATATTAATAAAATAGGTCGTAATTGATTTAGCGTTGTAGGGTGAATAATAATGGCAGGCAGGTAATAACCTTATATATGCATTCGTGTTATTAGTCAAAGACTACAAACGTGTCAAATTGACTTCTATAACATCCTTTGTTTTTGGAACAATCTTTGTTAATTACAAGATAATTGAAAGGTATACTCCATATTTTTGAACACATTTCACGAAATTCAATCCATGGCATGTCAGTGTTGACGTGTTCTTCATAAACATGTCTCATATTTCTTTCATCTTGTTTAAAAAGTACGATTAGGTTTGCATTGTCTCTTACTAATTGCTTAGGGATTTTACTATACGTCTGATTTAGATAAAAACAATCGATGAATTTGTGTCTCCCCATAGCAAAATAATCACGCATACTACTTTGATTTTCACAAGCAACATCATCAAATACAATTACAGAATTCGGTTTTGCGGTCTGAACACTCAGTACTTGCTCATTTTCATGATATTTCTGAAATGAAACACCTGGTACTCGTTGCAAGACTTTTTCTAAAAAAACATACTTAGGTTGTTGCAAGGTTTTCGAATAAACATAAACATTTTGAAATCTTAAACCATTCTCGTGTATAAGAAGGCCAATTAATAAATTAGTTTTTCCACAATTTGACGGCCCGCAAATGATGCATCGTACCGATTTAGGTAATAATTCTCCATGGCGAAAACCAGTCTCCTGAGAATGAACACAAAGTTTGTTTACGTGTAACGATTGTGGTTGTTTAACAAATTTCATGACGACTGCTTGAAACGGTTATATTAATAATGAGTCAATAATTTATTACATTGACATTTATAACTCATTGTAACAAAGTATCAAGGTAAAATAAGGTAATAAGTTATCAAGGTAAAATAAGTTAACAAGGTAATGTTGAGTTTTAGAACTAAAATGGTGGAATAGGTGCCGAACTAGTATTTTACTGCACTTAGGAATTCATACTCCTCCTTCCGCTCCATCGGGTGGAATAAGCATCGAACCAGTATTTTACTACACTGTTTAATCCACCGGGTGGAATAGGCGCCGAACCAGTATTTTACTGCGCTATGTAGGATTTCATTTATATTATTGGGCATTCTACTCCACCGAGAGTGACGAGGCGAACGGAGTGAGCCGATGGAACGGAAGGTGGGGTAGAATGCCCAATAATATCCTACTGACTGTCAGTAAGGACTGACAGAACGGGCTGTCAGTACGGACTGACAGAACGGACTGTCAGTACGGACTGTCGGTACAGACTGTCAGTACGGACTGACAGAACGGACTGTCGGTACGGACTGTCGGTACGGACTGTCAGTATGGACTGACAGAACGGACTGTCGGTATAGACTGTCGGTACGGTCTGTCGGTACGGACTGTCAGTATGGACTAACAGAACGGACTGTCGGTATAGACTGTCAGTACGGACTGTCATACGGACTGTCGGTACAGACTGTCAGCACGGACTGTCGGTACGGACTGACGGTACTTACTGACAAAACGGACTGTCGGTACGGACTGTCGGTACGGACTGACAGAACGGACTGTCGGTACAGACTGTCGGTACGGACTGACAAAACGGACTGTCGGTACGGACTGTCGGTACGGACTGTCGGTACGGACTGTCGGTACGGACTGTCGGTACGGACTGTCGGTACGGACTGTCGGTACGGACTGACAAAACGGACTGTCGGTACGGACTGTCATTACGGACTGTCAATACGGTCTGTCGGTACAGACTGTTGGTACAGACAGTCGGCACGGACTGACAGAACGGACTGTCGGTACGGACTGATAGAACGGACTGTCGGTATAGACTGTCGGTACGGACTGACGGTACGGACTGATAAAACGGACTGTCAGTACGGACTGACAGAACGGACTGTCGGTACAGACTGTCGGTACAGACTGTCAGCACGGACTGACAGAACGGACTGTCGGTACGGACTGACGGTACGGACTGTCGGTACGGACTGTCAGCACGGACTGACAGAACCGACTGTCGGTACGGACTCACGGTACGGACTGACAGAACGGACTGACGGTACGGACTGACAAAATGGACTGTCGGTACGGACTGTCGGTACGGACTGACGGTACGGACTGACAGAACGGACTGTCAGTACGGACTGTCGGTACAGACTGTCAGTACGGACTTACAGAACGGACTGTCGGTACGGACTGTCAGTATGGACTGACAGAACGGACTGTCGGTATAGACTGTCAGTACGGACTGACAGAACGGACTGTCGGTACAGACTGTCAGTACGGACTGTCATACGGACTGTCGGTACAGACTGTCAGCACGGACTGACAAAACGGACTGTCGGTACGGACTGACAGAACGGACTGTCGGTACAGACTGTCGGTACAGACAGTCAGCACGGACTGACAGAACGGACTGTCGGTACGGACTGACGGTACGGACTGACAGAACGGACTGTCTGTACGGACTGACACAACGGACTGTCGGTACGGACTGTCGGTACGGACTGTCAGTACGGACTGTCAGTACGGACTGTCATACGGACTGTCGGTACAGACTGTCAGCACGGACTGACAGAACGGACTGTCAGTACGGACTGTCTGTACGGACTGTCGGTACGGACTGACAAAACGGACTGTCGGTACGGACTGTCGGTACGGACTGTCAATACGGACTGTCAGTACGGACTGTCGGTATAGACTGTCAGTGCGGACTGTCAATACAGACTGTCGGTACAGACTGTCAATACGGACTAACAGAACGGACTGTCGGTACCGCCTGTCGGTTCCGCCTGTCAGTACGGACGGTCAGTAAGGCCTGTCAGTACCGCCTGTCGGTACAGCCTGTCAGTACGGACTGTCGATACGGACTAAAACCGTTCGCCTTAGCTCGAATTGTGCCGACCCTAGCATGATTCGGCGATAACTTTGCTGATCAACAAAGACTGCTGAATCCAATGTGCCGACCTGAACAAGTCCACCAACGAGTGATTGTCTTTTCAAACACTAATAACATAAGAGATCTTCTTAAAGCAATCTTCGTCTTAGAGCAATTATTCCAGTTTATTTGGGGTGCATGTCTTCTTCTTCCGTACTTCTCTATTACTTGTTATCTCATCAGACACCTCCGTTCTTACCAAATCATCCTTCACACAGTCAATCCATCGTTTCTTTGGTGTTGTCGGCTTAGTGTATCGAAGGCAAAAATATCTAATAAATGTTCGCCCCAGCTATGTAAACTTCGCTCAATGATGCAGTCGTACCCTCATCAACAGCTTACGTGACAGTGACGGTGCAAGATAAAAAAATTAACATCATGTGCCTGTATTCGCAGGCCCATTCATCTGTATGCCTATTTTCTATTCAATCAAGTCTTAATATCCCTAATAAGACATACGTCGTCATTTAACATGTAAGGTAGCGATTTGTAGCAGGAAACCGGCAGATGTCAACGTATGGGAAACAAGCGTCTCTCACTATTGTTGATAACAATTGCTGAGTTTTTTTTGCCATTACATCTTGTGAATGATTTCCTTGATTTGTATGTGAATTTGCTGATTTGTCTTGAATTATGGGAAAACTAATGAAACGGTTAGTTTTTGCTTCCGTGCCTTAAGGGCTGGTTTTTACCTTGGCCAGAGGCTGAGCATTACTCTTGGGCACATTAACGGTTGGCAGCGTTGACGAGGAATTTTTTGACGCTAAATTTTAGTTTGTTTGCTCACGCCTTTTTTTCATGGCAGAAACCACAGAACGCCACCTGTTACGATCCTTACATACAAGTACTCATTTTGCCTCGGCCACGTTATATCGTATCATCACTGTCAATTAATGTACCTATTAAACCTCGGGTGATGAGTGTCCCTATTCATACTAACATTCATTTCTTTCTGTAAACGTCATGGACTATAATCTAACCGTTACTCATCCCCACCACTTAACCAACCCTCAAAAACTGACCCCCAAACAGTCATAAAAGCATAACCCTAAACCGCCACGCGTCACCATTACGTAAACATCAGTAATTTCGGTACGGGTGGCGCTTCACGAAAAATTTGAAAAATAAAAAATACAAAAAAATTAATTAAACGCAACCGGGACCTTTTGTGCGTTGAATTCGCGTATTTATTAGAGCGAGCATCGTGGCCGTACTGTAATTGCCGTATAGGGTTGGCGGGACGTTTTGACCTGGTGTAGTTGTTTAGGGTCAAAGGCATATATAGATCGTAGAAAGATGGGATAGTCGTCTCACCTTTTGGAGTAGCTCCATAATCGCTACAAAACGCCTGTTAACAATTTCTTAGGCGTAATTCCCTTGATTGAAGCATAAAGGAAAAACCCTAATTAATAAAGAAACATTATAACCTATGTATTATAAGTTAAAGTTGCTTTTAGTGTCTGTCTGTATGACCGCGTGGGTTTTATAAAATCTGCAAAGGCTATTCATGCGGTATTCAACATAATTTAAACAGCCTACAAAAAAAATATTAAAAAAAATACAAAGAAATCTCTGCGTGTCTATAAGCCGTACGAAGCGGGGGTGGATCGCTAGTATGTAATAAGAGGATAAACGTAAGGTTACGCGTGTAAAGTATTAGGTTCGTTTGTAGGTGCTTCTGTCATAATTTATTTGATGGAATTACTTCAAGTTTGTAAGATTTTCATTAAAATATTATCGATTTTTCACAATTTAGCGGCGTATTTTTTCAGCCAATAAATTACGATTTTTGAAATACAACTTGTCTATTGTTTGTCGATTACTCGACGTAAGTAAGTAATTACTGATCTGCAGAATTATTTTACCAAGCTCGATTCTTAGTTATTCTCATCCATTTGTAAAAACATCTAACACACATGACATCAATGAAATATCAACTTAAATTATATAACCTAAAAATTTACAATCCCAAAAATAACCTTTAAAAACTTTTACGAAACACACGTTAAACTTCAACCACAAAAAAAAAACACCAGCCTTCCTAATTACTTTGGAAGCCTAAAGTCATTACTAAATGTCATTCCGGATATCGCCAGCCCTGTTCCCGGGGTCATTCTGACGCGAGTGTTAAAGGGTTAATTTAACGGTCACTGCTTTGCGACAGACTCGAACCATGTATTTCGGCGTATGTAGTGTTGTAGCGCGCCGGGATTCAAATTAAAATCCCGGGAATTTGCATGGCAGCGAACATAGTTGAGTTTAGTTGAGTCCGTCATTTTATGATAAAGCAATTAAGTTTTATGTTATGCCCTAGAAATAACTAGTATTATGAGCTACGTCTCTATTTCTGAAAGGGTAGGTAGAGGTGTGTGTTACAGCCACATTAGGCCAGTTATGTTTAGGCATCATTTTAGTTCACACAGACCATACATTTAACAGTTTGCCTCAACTGAAAGTCTAACCCCGGGTATCAGGCTCTCGTCGTTGCAGAAAAACGAGGCAATCATTTATGGGCTATATAAATAATTTTGTTTATTAAACAGAAAACTCGTATTTCTCTTATAAAGGTAAGGATTCTAAAATAGCGCGTTTTAAGGTAAGTTCATAAATTATGCTTATGAAATGGTTTATACAGCGGCATTGGATTTTGTGTAGGATGCAGGTTTATTTTGAAAACAATTTATTATTGAACACCTGCGCCTGCCTGATGTGCTTCAGCAATTTACGCTTACGCTAACATTTGTTACTCGGTCTACGCTTAGAAGTAACATTTTGCCTTGAAAATTTTCCACAAATGTCACAATCCAGCTCAACAAAATACGTCATGACATGTGTAAACAGGTTTTGCGAGACAGCACCTCGAAAATCTCCGGGAAAAAAATATCTTCTCGTTGGCTGGACTATGCTTTGATGTCACATTTTTGTCCTGAAGATTAATAACAGTTTTTCAGAACCAAGCTCAAAAAAAAAACTAGTATGATGTCACGGGATTTTCGCCACTGCAGCACCAAATCCCCGGGAATTCCAGGAAAGAGATTTACCATCACTATTTGCCTACATGTCGTTCCATACGTCAGGTGCGTAAATTTCATGTAAATCATGCCTTTACTTTTGAACGGCACACAGTTGGATTTTACATTTCAATGTATTGTCAGGATTTACGGTAATTTAAAAAAATAATGTTCACTACGCAATGAAGATTGGACTTGTCATCGAGGCGAGCTTAGTAGTGCTGGCTAGGGTAATTGATTAGAAATGGATGCTTGCCGCGCTAACAAATGACGTGAAGTCATGTATACAGATCCGATATGTATTCGTTCTATATAAAACGATCCGCCCCGGCTTCGCACGGGTGCAATGTAGATACTAATGTTTTCTCTATTATAATATGCATGTATTATACATATAAACCTTCCTCTTGAATTACTCTATCTATTAAAAAAAAAACCGCATCAAAATCCGTTGCGTAGTTTTTAAGATCTAAACATACATAGGGACAGACAGCGGGAAGCGACTTTGTTTTATACTATATAGTGATGATGCTGGTATGCAGCTGCATCCGGTAAGACTGGCAGTCGACCCCAACATAGTCGGGAAAAGGCGTGGCAGATGATGGGGGCTCATACCATTAAGTTACTGTAAGATATTATGTCTATAGTAGTAACTTCGTTAATGTGTAACAATCAAAATGGATATACACGCGAGTGGTTTGAGAGAATCGTTCTCGTGGGGGTTGTTAAAAGTGAATACGGGCTTTCGTGAAATTGATGGGGTAGCACGGTTACGTAGTCATTTTGGGAGATCCTTGAACTTGAAATCGTGTTCTTATTGAACCGTATTCGGAATTTTAAATGACATACTCCGTTTAAGAAAGCGTTGTTGATTATCATTTCTGGATATAGATCATAGATGCATCGGTAGGGCAGTTTCATTTTCACTTAGATGACCGGCTAATATTTGACTTCATTTTCAGCATAAAAAAATTTACTGCTGGACCTACCTTTTCCCAGCACACATTCAAGTATTTTTACTTCGTCGTAAGAAATAATTGTAATGGATGGTGACAATACAAGCGAAATAGGTAGTCGTTTAGGTACTTGAAATAGACAAAATCATCGTTCGAATTTCTTCACAAAATTGTCGATGGTGACAAACCTACCGGTAACTACAGAGCTTCAAAGATTTTATGGCGGCTCAATGGCATTGGCATTGGGGGCAGTGATAGCCTTGTGGTGTGACTGTCAGACTGCCAAGTCATAGGTGTCAAGATCGAATCCAAGACCTCTGATTTTTCAGATTCATGTGCGTATTGTTTAATTATCATTTCGTGAGGAAACAAAAGCATGCCTGAGAGATATATCTCGCCGGCATGTAAGGCCAAGTCAGAGGCCCATGGGGCCATAAAAAACTCTGACACCAGGTTAGTCATTAACACACTAAACTACAGAGAATGGCAGTGGCAGGAGGTTCGTCTTTGGTAAAAAAAAAATTGAAACTATATTGTAACAAAAATATGGTGGCGTAAGTTCACATACATTCTTGTGCAGCGTTATCCAATTTCTCTCAAATATTCTAGTACAGTATGATAACTGTCGAACCCAGTTAGCATAACTCATCCCGCATAAATAAATCACGGTAACGCACGTAATGCCATTTGGAACTGAGCGTCATTACCGCTTGTCGCAGTTGTGATCCCTTCCTGAGAACGTGACTATTTGTTTTATTATGTCTAAAAGTTGGGCCACAGAAATTTCAGTGACAGTGTCTGTCAGTGGAATAACGCGTTCTACGGGGACGTCTCTCTTGGCTTCATATTTCAGGTTTTCAAAAAACACAATGTCCCTGCCCTTATGCAGCTTACCCGTTGCTGGATTTACTAAACGGTAGCCTTTTGTGTCTTCGCAGTACCCAACATGAATACATTCTTCACTTTTTTTATCCCACCGGTGGAGAGGGGAAAAATTGGGCGATTTTCACACGACATCGGTCGTCCGCGCGGTCGGACGGTAAGGCGGATCTCACATCGCATTGGCTTGTATGAAATCCATTGATGCCTAACCCACGTACAGCGCCAGCCCGCGCGGCGCACTGCCACGAAATCCCTCGCATTCTCCGCGCGGACGAGCGGACGAATGGTGTCGTATGAGCTTCCACTTAGATTCATGATGGATTCAGCAAACATGAAAGGTGTATATAACTTTGAAAGTCTAACAATCAGTCTTACCTTGGTAGGGTTACCAATTCTGAACTTAAAACCCTAATAGAAAGTCGTTCTTTCGAAAAATTAATTCATTATTATAATTTTTTAGTCTAATAGTCCAATGGAGATTTTCCTTTTAATCTATCTGTTCTCAGCATCTATCTATTACTAAAACCCTTGACTTGAGGCCAAATTCTACACGTGTCCGGATAAATAAAAAAGATATTACTATCATGAGTTTGTTCACGCTTGTTAGATCTTTGAAGATTAATATCACGATATTGTCCAAGTTACTGAACTAGGTACGCTCAAAGTAATATTGGGCGATTACTCAAACAGCTTCAAGACTAATTTGAAACTTACTACAAATTAATCATATTGTTACGAAAGTTGGCTTAATCATAGAAAAAAAATATTGCTGCAAAAGCTTACAAATTATTATAAAATTATTACTTCCCTATTTGAATCGGATTTCAAGGGTTTTCATTTTTTTTTGCACGGAACCGTAATTGTTTTTCCAAAATAAAAGTAACCCTAAGTTACTCCTTTTAGCATCAGTTATCTGCCAAAAAAAGTCTCGTCAAACTCGATCCAGCCAGGAGCCACGACAGTTACCGTGATTATCCGGAACAAACAGACCGACAAAAATAAAAAGTTTTTTGTACTAACTAGTACCGTAGTATATACGTTATGCAAATGTTCATTCTAAAAGCTGATAATTTAAAATTAGAAACAGACAATTCCATTTTATTTATTTGTATGGATGTATGACTGTATGGATTCAGGCATACTTTTAGGTGATTGTAAAAACGGAAATCCTCTTAGGTACTTAAAATGCCGTGTGCTGTTTCCTACAATCGCTTATTTCAGAGCCAATCACAAACGCAAATCTGTGCTAATGCAATAAAACGGGCATATTTGTACGTCGTACTGAATGAACGAACGAACGAACGAATTGAAGGTCCCTTGTTATGAACGAATGATTTGCATACATTATCTGAACGGAAAGAACGTCTGACTAAACGGATACATAAGCAAACAGTATATTTGTATTGCAATTTTGTTCTTGAAATTTGTCGAGCAAATTGAGTCACATAAAACGTTGTTTTGTTTATATATAAACTAGCGACCCGCCCCGGCTTCGCACGGGCAGTATAGCATATTAGGCTGCTAAACTTTTTCCGACACTTCCAACAATTATCGTCATATTTCAAACAATTTACACAAAACCTTGACAAATCTTGAATCACTCTATTTATAAAAAAAAATGCATCAAAATGCGTTGTGTAGTTTTAAAGATCTAAGCATACATGGGGACAGACAGACAGCGGGAAGCGACTTTGTTTTATACTATGTAGTGATAAATACTGATGTGGATTACCAAGATGTAAAGATTTTTCTTCTCGTGTCTCACAAGTACCTATAGCGGAAGCTAATAAAGGGGGAAGTTCAAGGCTAGCTAGCGAAATTTTTTTTTAATGTTTTTGTATTGCGCAGGTCAGTGTCAGGCTATATGTTGAACAAAATATGAATCGCGACCGAGTATATTATGTTATAGGAGTATTTCGTGAAAAAGTCATTCAATGAGATTAAATGAACTTAGAGGGTTGTATTGATTATTTTAATGATTATAATTTTGTAAATACATACGTGTTACGATTGCGAATCATATTTCAATCACCACTCACCATCGAACGAGCGACTGCCTAGCCTGACCTCCTCAACCCAGTTAAGAGAATATTATGATACCCCTTGATAAGAATGGTTGAAAAAACTTTTTAAGTGCGGACTCAAAAATTATTATGACTGTATAAAAGCCAATTTAAATGCAGTTCTAAATTGATACTTTCCGTAGGTGTAGGACGAGGAAAATCTAGGGTTGTACTTCGAAGAATTTATAGCGACTTCCCACGTTTGAAATGTAAACGTTGTACTTTCCTATTACTGTAGGCACGTGGGTGTACAAAGGATAAATTAAAGGTCATAATGTTCGATGGATGAGATAACATTTAGCTTTGTGAATTTTATCATAGACATGTATTTTTAGAACCCACGTGTTCGTTTTAATTGGTGTAGAAAAAGGAATAGGATATCAGCCAGGGTAAAGGTGTAACTATTTTTTTTGGGACGTTTCAGGGTTTTATAAAATAATGTTTATCTAGTGATACAAGTTTTTTTTGGAGCTGGAATGACAGTGACAGAAGGCACAAAAAAAACAAAAAAAGTTTGTTTTATTGTTTGCCCTGTGAGAGTCCATTATATGATTTCTTACTATTTTTTAAACTCAATCAATAATCAATGTTCTGAAGAAACAATGTAACCACGACAAGTCTTTATCCAAATTCACCCCTTGGGATCCCATGTTATGATGAATAATTATAGTAGATTATGCACCGAGAAGTTAAAGCAGCGCCTTACGTGACGGGCACTGTTTTGAATCCCGAATGAAGCGCCCTCGCTTGATTCAGGATTCAAAATATAATTCTTGGCCTCCCGAGTGGAGCGAGGGAGTTTTAAGAGAGGTGACGAAGCGGCGAATCATAAATCAAATGAGTTCGACAGTGGTAAGTTTTCGTATCGTCATTAATTTTCAGACCAGATAACAGACTATGCTTCATCCTTTCCATTGTTTGTTCATTTTACTAAAATTTTCGACTCTTATGTACGTACCACAACCTGTCAGCTCTATCGCTCACCTCGTTTAAATCCTGGAAGAAGAAATTAGTTATACAGGATGGCCAGGAAAAGATATGGGGCATACCCTCCTCACTGGAATTGTGTTTGAGATGTGTCCAGTTTACCCCTTTTGGCGATTATTTTTACAACAGCCAACGTGCTCGCACTCAGCCAGTCTATTGATTACACATTGGTCAAATAACCGAAACCAGCGCCTACCACGAAAGGTATTTTTTCGCCGAACGGCCATCAATTCAAACATGACCAGCTACCCGTAACCACAAGCCCTACCGCAATATTTATTTAGTCAATCAATGCATAAATATTTGAAGCGCATCCGGATACACAAAACAGTCTGGTTGACAGACGACATCTGCGCAATCTGATCAGAATAACAAAACGAACCTAGTTTGCATTTACGAATGCAAAATTTATTAAACTAGGTACAGTCTCGTTGAGATATTAGAAGAGGTTTGATAGTTGGGCCAGTTACAGAAAAGTTGAAAGGGTATCGTTTGCCTTGGTATAGAAATGTAAAACAATGATGTGATGTATAAGCAGTGATAGCCTAGTGGTGTGACCGTTGGACTGCCAAGTCATAGGTCTCGAGTTCGAACTCAAGACACGCACCTCTGATTTTTCGAAACCATGTGCGTATTTAATAATTATCACTTGCTTCGGTGAAGTAAAACATCGTGAGGAAACCAGCATGTTTGAGAGATATTTCTCGACGGCATGTTTTTTTACCTCGACGTCCATCCGTAAGACTAGAAGTTTACCTCACTATAGCTAGGTAAGGGCAAGGCAGATTATGAATCAACAAGGTACATAAAATAATTGCAAAATTAAAAAGCGATTTAATCACAGTACCTATATTATTTCAAAACTATTGTACCTGATTGTAAATGTTCTTAAACATTTCACAGTTGCGTAACTTCAGAGACAATAATCGCTTTTCAATTTGTTGAAGTGTGTACATATTTTGGCTCGTCACTGTACGTATTGGCTTGATTTATTTCGAAAGTAGGTCATTTTCCGAATTATTCAGCGTTTAAAATAATATCTTGGGCGGATAAAATTGTGTGATGGTTTTAATTCATGCAGGAATCGAGAGGGAATTATTAATACGGATTTATAGTATTTGTTGGAGTTCTTTGTTATGGAATATGGAGTTATCTTTTGCTCGTAGAGTTTGCACATACGGGTTAGTCACCAACTCGACACGAATGACTTAAAGTTAGTGAAACTCAAAATTAGTATGCCTTATTATTTCGTCATCTGGACACGCAAACAATTTTACGCGTGTCGACTTAGTGAAACTTAAATATAATCACTTTTATGTTTCCGCCAACTGGACACACGTTCGGAACTTTTAAAGACGCACCAATAAGTTATTGTTTTCAACAAAATGCATAAGTCCCGAGGGCATGTCGCAAGTGCTTTCAAATCGTTTTGTATTTCTACAGGATTGACGTAACATAACAGAGAAGACAAGAGGGTAAGAGTGGTAAGAGGGTAGACAGATTTATCTGCACCTAACAAGTTTTTACCATCCACCTGCTTTCTCCAGTCATCTCGTGATCATGGCGCTTGCAACAGCGTCGAAATATCGGGAGCTCAATATAAACATTAATCGCAAAAGATATCCGGCAAGTGACAACGAAAATTTTGTTTGACGTAACATATTCGGCCGTTTATGGCTTTGCATTTTTTTTTAGTTTTTCTTAGTTGCCGCCCATAGAAAGTGACTTTACCTTGACCCTCTGGTCAATAGAACAAGATTTGATGTTTTTATAACACGGGGTATAAAAATAGAGAAGGTTTAAAAATGGCCGATTATGAAAATTCATGCTTACCTACGTCATTACCATACAGCAGCCGTAGCAGCTGGCTATAACAACACGACCGAAAAGAAACATACGAAACCCGTTCCCCATACCCCAAAAAATCAATAGAACCGTAATCAATCCACAAAAATCTGACCGGTCATTACGAAAATTCTCACGTATGGCCCTCTCACCCATCAAAAATCACTTACAAGTGCTTACAAGCCAATAAAAACAAACGGCCGTACCTCCGAAACTGGCTCTTACTAGTTTGAACTGGAGAAATATCCGCCATTTTGCCGTATAACACCTCCCGAAACCGCCCGAGACCGGTGTGAACCAGTTTTTGCCAGATGTCGCATGACAAATAGCGATGCGGTTCTAGATGATTTCGGGACTCTTCGGGCGTTTGTTTCTTATGAAGCGATGAGCGAATAGTGGTTTTATTTGGATTTACTGTGTTTTTTTATGTAAAACTGTCTTTTTGATGTAGCAGTCGCAACCACGACTGCTGAGCATGAGGTCCTGGGTTCGACTCTCGGGTCGTGCAAAGTAATAATGGGTTTTCCCATCATTTTTTTAAATGCTACTGAAAATACAGTTTTATGGGCCCCAAGCCTAAGATGTTTGTTTGTTAACTACCTTGAAACTTTAAATCCCATCATTAGAAACAACAGAGCCCAAACACCAAATACAGCAAGAATACAATACCCGTTGTTAAGAACTAAAATCCAACACATTATTAGTTCCAAAACCTCATCTATTAAGAACTGGAACAAGCTATTCTCCACGAAATCATATTAACTCATTTACTCCATGTCATTGTTAGTTAACTAGTATTTAATAACTTGACAAGTTTGCAATAAAGTAGCTAGCGTAAATGCCAAACTCATAGCGCTCGGAAACTGTATAAACTTATGCTACTTTAGATCTCTTTAGAGCATGAACGCAACCTCCTTGAGTAGTTTGTTGGTGACTGGAGAAATTTAAGTGGTATTAAGAGTCTCCGCAGACTGCAGACTTTCTATCGGCTGATAGTTTAGTCGGGTTGGGCTCCTAGCGCGCACACTTTTTTTTTTCATGATGTTGATATCCCCAATGGATGTCCTCCACCCTGGGGAAAGCTGAGGGGTCTCTCAGACCACACCGGTGTTCCCTCGCACACTGCATCGGGAGGCAGCAGGAACTATTGCGACTTCCGCTGCCCCGGACTGGTGCCAGCCCGCTTGACCTGCGGGCCTCGTCCCGGGAGGAGTGAGGTGTATAAAATTCCCCCCGTTACGTCATAGAGAGGCGCGCGTGGAACATCACGCGCCGCCGTCTCGGATCCAGTCTGATGGGGGCGATGGATGTCCTCGAATCGAATGACTACACGGTCGGGTTGGTGACGAATGCGCAAACCAGACCAACAGTTGGTCTATTGCTCTCGAACAGTTTGCTAGTTGGTTGGCGGCTTTTGAGAGAACGCTCGCAATCGGCATGTGTGAGCGCGGGACAAGAGCCCCATCCTAATCTAGCAGTTTGTCGATAGTATAGTTTGAAGGCAACCGTGTAGCCCATCAAACTGATTTATCGGCCGATATCAATAATACCAACCGTAATATGTGCACTAGCATATATGTGTATACTCATATTGATTAAGAGCTCGACTAAACTATTGGCCGATATAAAGTCTGCAATCTACGGGGACTCTAAAGATCCTAGACTTATTCGATTTTAGATATAAAGCTCGAAAAAGGATAGTTTTCCGGTTAATAGGGTGAAAACAGACAAAATGTTTCCTGTACAGATGGCATTGCATCTATAAAACCTTAGATAGCTAGGGTTGCTAACTTATTTTATAAAGCCGCAAAGAGTCGCAAAGAAATTTCGATCAACCACCAGAGATCTTCATTTACCTCTTCACCAGCCTATATGATCAATTTCTGATCTGTGTTCCTTCTATGCATCAAAAATCACACAATACCAAAAAACAACGTAATTACTTATTATTTTTATTATAATTATCAATACTAAAAATACAGAGACACACATCTCTGATTTTTCGGATTCATGTGCGTATTGTATAATTATCACTTGCTCCGGTGAAGGAAAACATCGTGAGGAAACCAGCATGGTTGAGAGACGTTTCCCGATGACGTGTAAAACCTAGTCAGAGGCCCATGGGTGGCATAAAAACTCTGGCACCAGCTTAGGCACTAACTACACGATAAAGAGAACACAAAAAATTGCATAGAAAACATAGATCCTAAAAACGAGCATCGTGAATAGTAGTGCTTTTTCCTGACGCAGAAAATGAAGAAAATTTAAAAATTCTGTCTAATAAATGTTCTCAAAGAAGTCTTGCTAAACGCTAATAGCTATGAAATGGACCAACACCTAATAAATCTTCTGACTTTCATACTCCCCAAATTAAGCACGACGATATAATTGCTATTTCGTGGGAGCTCTCCAAGCAATAATACACACATCAAAAGTATCTAGGGATCAACATATATTTTTGCAATAACTTTTCTCCTGATTGATATTAATTAAAATTTTCTTTAAGGATTCATCAAATAAAGTGTTTTCGTTTGTCACAGTAACGATAAACCAAGTCACCTTTGCATTAATAAAGAAATTTGCCATTTTCCTAATAAAGGGATTTTTGACATTTGAACCACTAACATTAAAGTTCGAAAAAAAGACTGAAATAACAGTTTTCTTTAAAATTTTATTGGGTAACTTAAACAATTAATAATCCGTGTTTCTACCGCGAACACTAACAACACAAGAACATCGGTTTGGCATACTCAAAATGAGTTCATCCAAATCACGCTGTGGAATGGCCGCCCATGTTCGTTGCAACAACAAAAAAAGGTCTTCTTGCGACTGGATACCCTCCATATTCGGCAGAGCTCTTCTTTGTAGCATATCCCATGCATGCTCAATCGGGTTCAAGTCTGGCGACTGAGCAGGACAGGGCAGGACATTGATGTTAGCTGCGGCGAGAGTCTGTCTTACAACTCTTGCGGTGTGCGGTCGTGCATTATCATGCATTAACTGAAATAAGGGACCGATTTGCACTTGTAGAGGAACGATGACGTCTGATACAATCGTCTCAGCATAAATTTGAGCGTTGAGGTTGCCTCTGATCCCAATCAACTCAGTTCTTCCGCCGATCCAAATACCCGCCCATACCATGATGGTTCCACCACTATAAGGATGGACTTCCTGGCAGGATTTTAATCGCTGTTGGCGTCCAGGGGTTCTCCAGTGTCGTATACGTCTTGTATCCGGTCTCATCCCAAAACGAGACTCATCAGAAAAGCACACGAAACGCCATTGTTCTTCTGCCCAATTTCTGTGTTCAAGAGCCCATTGATATCGAATCCTACGATTGTGCATTGCTATAGGTGGTACCCGTAGCGGTCTTCGAGAATGAAGGTTCACTTCATGCAAGCGGTTTCTGACTGTTTGGTCGCTAATTAAGTTCCCTGAAGAGTGATGAAGCCTCACGGCTAACATCATGGCGGTTATTGTTGGAGCTCTTCGAGTTAAGATTTGAATGTATCGGTCTTGTCTCCGTGTGGTGCAGCGATACCGTCCTCCATGGCGCTCAGCCACGGTACCAGTGCTTCGGTAACGTGTCCAAAGTCGACTGATAACACTCTGACTTGTATTCAGAGCTAAAGCCACAGTACGTTGCCGGGAACCAGCTTCTATCATTCCCACGGCTCTGAGCATTTCTTCCCTGCTTAAATGACGTCGCCGCTCCATAATAACGTTGGTTTTAATCAGTAGTAGGGAAACAGTAGCACTAATAATGTCTTCAATGCGTTGTATGTTTTTATAGGGAAAATATTGACAGCTTATTTTCATCTTTTACTCGAATTTGATTGAGAGTTCCTGATTCAAATTATGAAATGCACCAAAAAGGATCCATATAAATTTATAAAATCATAAATTTATTACAAAGCCACATCTCAATCTCAAGAAATCCGCATAAAAATGCTTGATCCCTAGACACTTTTGATGTGTGTATGTACACACTGTATGTCCTAATTAGGACAGGAATTAAAGGGTGGTGCCTAATTTAGAAAGGTTAGGTGTTGTAATCCGATTTGGTTAGCACCTTGACGTGTTAAGTGGGATCGTAATGGCTGCCCATTCAAAAATAACTTTAGGTTAGACTAGGACGAAATTAGATATAGCCAGATCTGAAGTAGGTAAGTATTCTAAAATAGCTTTTTTATCAGTTTTGGACTCATTACTATCATTATAGCCCGCCTCATTGGTCACGGCCAGCAGCCACGAAGTCTGGATTTCTACCCGGTTGATGGCAATAGGCTCGCCCCCATTTACATGGTACTTCAACATAAGTGGAGAAAAATGTGGGTTTTAAGTCCCAAGATAAAGGGGGTGAGCCTATTGCCATCAGCCGGGCACAAATCCAGACTCCGTGGCTGCTACGGAGAAATACCCGATGGAAAAATCCAATTACTCTTAGCCCGGGAATCGAACCCAGGACCTCATGTTCTAGCTAGCTAGCTCTAGCTCTGCTAACATCGATGGTTTACCATCGATGTTTATAACAATTTAAGTAGGTCATCTGACCTTCCATCAAACACTAACAAGAATATTACTTGACAGTCTCAACATCAAAGCTAAAGTATTATTCAGAAGCGAAAATAAGTCGCAAAAAGAAATAATCGCAAAAATATTTCTAAGCGACACCTTTCCACACCATCTCCCTTCAAAACCTCGAAGAAAATTCAACCGCAAAAAAACAACCTATTACCGACACTAAATTCTGTCAGCTAATTACACAAACAGGCCAAAGTTCTCTTCCGTTCCGACGAATAAAATTCAACGGCGCACTTTCTTTCAAAACGAAGGCTTTCTTAGTCAAAAATCCGACGTTAATGCCCTGTTATGGAGCTCAGAAACAAAAGCATAAAAATTAATCGATTTCGCACAAAACGGGGGAGGTCTCCATTCAAATCTGAAATGTAACCGTTTTTCGCTTCGTTTTATTAAAAGCTGCTTAGGTCAGGCGGTGGAAACATTGATTCTTTGTGTTATTATACTTGGTTGATTTAATTGGTATGCTTTCGGGAATTGGAAGGGTATCCTTGCTTTGTTTTTGGGGTAGAGACGTATTTAGAACCGATGAAGTGGGTACTTGGCATTAGTAAAACAATATATTATCAATTAATTATTGGAAATTGTTTATGATTCTTATAATTGTTCATGGTCTGTGAGTGGGTCAGGCAACCAAAGTTTCGGTAATGACCTTCGCAATAATCTTTTTGAGGCATCGTAGTGTCACTAGACTTTGGTATTAGGTTTTTAGTTACATTGAGTGTATGAACTCAGACCCTTCACAACGCGGACGCAAGAGACCGACACTTAGGTTCAGTAATTTTGGTGATGCTTCATTGGTGGGAGTATGTTTTGCTGTGGATATTTGATCCAGCTGAGATGATGATCGGTTTCGATGGCTGGTCTTAGCGTCGGAGACTAGCTATTAAAAAGGGAGATATTATAGTAGTAAACACGGCACATGGGTTATCAGGGGTGCTCTTCCACTGTGGGGTTTTTGAATCCCACACAATTGGAAACATGGAAGAGGGTACCACACCCCAACTTCTGAACTCCGTGCTGTAATTGAGAAATTCCTAATGGAAACCTGATAACACTTCGCCTGGGAATCGAATCCCCAGCTTTTGTGAACACGAGGCCAATTGGACAGTAAATAAACACCAAAGAAAATCTATAAAATCACACAATCAGGTCATTCTTTGCTAAAATATATCCATCGTAGCGACTAACGACACATTTCTCGAACTCAACACGTTTTTGCTTTAGTTTAGTTTATTAATGTTACCATTCGTTCAAGTGGTGTGCGCAGGGCGTTTATACATCATTCTCAGTGAAATATGGCCGCCTTAAGTGGATTAATATACTTGTACTCAATTCCTGTTAATTGTTATAGTGTAATTTTTATTGCAAGGTGTTATTTATTCGGTTTAGCAAGTAAGGGTGTGCGATTGTTTTAATGTGAATTGTTTGAATGTGAAGGAATTCCGAAGTAAATTATTTAAAATCTAATTTGTGATTATCGACTACTTCGTTGTTGTTGTGGTCGCAATCAGGACTGCTGACTATGGGCAAATTGTTATTGGGTTTTTTCCATCAGAAATTTCTCAGTAGCAGCCACGGACTCTGGATCTGTGTCCGGTTGATGGCAATAGGTGGTGGACTATTAGGTACACTTCTGTCTAACCCTTCGTTCGGGGATTTATTTATTACATACGTGATGATGTTATGTTATCTCTAAAATACTCTATATTAAGAAACGATAAGTTTATCCAAGACTAAACCCCAGTCATTTTAACGGAAATACACAATTCCAAAACCTGTGAAGCTCTAAATTTCTTATTATTTGTAAAATCAGATGATAAGGCTGACGGAATTATATAAAACAATTTTATTGGTGCATCCACACAGCATGGCGGCATGCCACACATAAAGCCGTGCCGCCGGCCTGGCTTTATGTGCGGCAGTCGCAACAAAGCCGGCGGCATTCGCAACAAAGCCGGCGGCATTTTGCCGGCAAGACCGCCGCGCCCCGCCAGCGGCAGCGGGGGAACAGTTCGATCACGGCTTTCGACGAGAGTGTTGTCGTTTCGTATTCATTGATGGGGAATGCGTCGTCACCGATGAAATAAAAAGGCACTGGCCTATTTCTTCCTTCTAATGTTTCTAGTTATGGTATGTGTCAGTACAGATTCATCTTGTATAATTTGAAACAAACTAGTGTTATGTAGTACTCCACCATCAGATATTCGCCCTTGGCAACCGATATCTACGTATAAAAAGTTACCACGGCAAGAAAAACAATACTGAAATTTGACTTGTACGATTCACAGCCTTTTTGTCAAAGACGCGACACAAGATTGCATGAGAGTTGACCAAGCGACTAAAGCTGCAAAGTTGTGCTTCAATGGTTTGAGAGCCAGAAGATTTTGATTTACAAAATGACCGGATGAAACGAAAAGATAAAGTTTGAACTTTTTATCGTAAAAGGATCTGTTTTTCACGATATCTTTTACTAGTTTTACTGCTTTACTCAGAGGTATCTCTTGAAAATTATCAATATTAACTTTGATTTGTCCTGCAAATCATGGATGATATGGCTAAAAAGGAGGGGTCTGTTGAGACGACGAGTAATTAAGAATTTTGGAAGAAGAAGACATGATGCGCTGACCCCAAATAAATTGAGATAAGTGCAGAAGAATGATGATGATGATTATCTTAACACAAGTCAACACTTACTCTAAGCGACACCTAAACGAATACCTAAGTCGTCATATAGATAGGCAGATAGGTATTTAACTTTCTGAAAGGATGATGCAAATTTTGGTCTCACCCCCCAATAGTTACATGTAATACGTCGTTGGATAGGTATTTTTGAGCTGAACAAAAGTTACTACGGCAGCAAGTTTTAAATCGTAGTCCGTTCAGCGCTATGCTGTATTAAACATGGCAGTTAAGCAGTAGTCAAAAATAATGTTTTTCCCTAATAAAATGCACTTATTGAAATAACACTAGTATTATCTACATAACTACTGTTATCATCAAAGTCGTAACGGTTTTTTTTTTTTTAATAAAGTATTTTAGGTTGTTTTTATTTATCATTCATACAAAACCTGGCATCGTCCTTTATATCATCACCACTACGATTATGATGGTGAAGCGTATGATAAGATGTTCGTAGAGAAAACAGAATTTTTAGTTCAAAAATTCAAAGATATACATACATATAAGGGCTCATTCACGTGGCTTCCGTCATTGCCGATTCGTCATAAAACACGATACGTCATGACGGATGGAAGTTCACATTGCATACTTAATCGTGTTTTATCTCGATTCGGCAAAAAAAAAACGAATTGGTTTTCACATTAGTTTCGTGATTTTCCGGAAACGAGCAAATCAGTGAATCCGTCACAAAAAATTCACGATTTATGTTTTTTGACGTAAGTGATTTTTAAAAGACGATACGTGATTTAAGACGTGTCCGATTCGTGATGCGTGTGAACACGGGGATTCAAAAAGCAGTGCCACCGTCAGAAAAATTGACGGATAGTAACACAGAAATGCTTATGAGAAACTAATGTTAGTAATGACAAGACATGACACTTTAAAAAACCAAATACAAAAACTATATTGAGCTTAAATGTTTCTAAACTTACAATACAGGAGAAAATCCTAGTGTGAGGGAACGTTTTTAAATTAAAATAAAATAGTTTCATTTGTCAAATGAATGTTTCCGAATCTTAGAATTCACTAGAATTCTTCAAGGACTGTGCTCTTATTGTGAGTTAACTCGATTGACAGACAGACCGAAGATTTAAACTGATTAGATGGGGTGTAAATTATAAAGTCAATCGGGGGTGATATTTTGTCATTGTCAAGTTGGAAACTTACGATTCGATATTTTAGTCCCAAACGCTTTACAATACATTTCTATTTAGCTATTTCTGCTAAAAAATGCTTTGAAATTAAAACGTCCTTTCATCATCATATTTCTATCATTTTCCCAACTATGTTGCAGTCGGATTCGAGTCTAACCGGATGCAGCTGAATACCAGTATTTTACATGGAGCGACTGCCTATCTGACCTCCAGATCCCAGTTGGCACTAGGTAATACGATACCCCCTAGTAAGAATGGTTGTCAGACTTTCAGGCCGCCTGTAACGACTGCCAAAGATCTACAAATGACAGCCGGGACCAACGGTAATCGAGGCAATTGTCCTTTCAACAAACATAAAATGTCGTCGGGGCCAGAAGATTCTAAAGCAGCGACTTAGTATTGAAAGCAGCATTAGAAGGTCTCTCAAAAGGTGGACTGATGACCTGGTGAGAACCATGGGATCCGCTGTATGCAAGAGGCACAGAACCTGTGGATGTTGTGACGCTTGGCGGATGCTCGTTTTCAGCAGTGGAGGTGTTTCAGCTGATATGATGATAGTAATCTTTATCGTAAACGTCCATTGAGTAGTAAAAACCTTCCAATTTTAAGGACATTATATTACCATGCTTTTCAAAAGGAATTGCAAAGCATACAAGAAGGAGTGATAGTAATTTATTATAAAGAAGAGGCCGACATAGAAATCTCTGAGGAAAGATAAATCTCCACATGGATGGTTCTGATCTCAAGTGAGTATGCGGTGACTGATTTCATCTAGCACCACATATCGTCACCGGTGCACTTGATGACCTTAGGCTGCATCAGCAAACGACTTCGGAGATCAAGTAGCTTAATTTTGGCCCAAAATTTTTTTTGCATTTTATGCCATAGATACGGTAAGAAGAAGATTAAAAGGAGACAACTAATAATCCAGACATTATCCCTGAAAAAAAAAATGACACCATCTTAATATCAGCTAAATGCCCTTCAATACTGGACATAAAGCCTACCCCAAGCGTAGTCATAACGACCAGTTCGGTAATATAAAAAAATATTGCCAGCTGAAATAACAGTAAAATAAAAATGGATTGCAGAAAATTCTCTTCCGCCATACTGTTTCTATAAGCCAAAAAGCGGTAACTGAACAATTCTATGTGAGAAAACTGGGAAATTGTGAAAATTGATCTCTCTTTTTCAGAACTATAACTGTTGGTACTTTATGTGTGTACGCCTTTTTCCAACGAGGGTAGGTAGAAACCACAGAAGATATTGATACTGATATGCATAATTTTCTTTGGATTTGTGGTTGTTTGATTGCAATTAGCTCACCCCTTTTACATGGCACTTAAACATAACTGGCGAAATGTGGGTCTATTATTAGGTACACCTCTGCATAACCCTTCGGAATTACAGGCGTGATGTTATGTTTTCTTTGGATTTTTGCCCAGCGTTGAGTCAGGACAGCCTAATATTTTGTTTTTAGATGTTTTTTTTTATACTTTATCCCAATAAACATACGACTATGTTGATTTAAACATCTGATGACATGTGAGATTTACTGTCAACTGTCAGATGCAAAAGAAAAACATCAATTTTAGATTTATTTGAGATACTGCTTTTAGGCTTACTTGAGCGAAAAGCATATTACGTATAACAATTCCCATTGATAGAACGGCCGAGATCATAACAAACACCCTTATAATTTCCCATAACGTTATTAAGACAGTGGGGTCACGGATGCCAAAATATGTGACCCTTACCCCCTACCCGTTTTACCCTAAAATTATACCAACTGTTATTGTTATAACCGTTAAATTTAATTGTTTAAGGGATCAGTAACAACCCGTTCACACAACGACGTACCGTTTTTTTGACGTATCGCCTCTTTATACGATCCGTCAATTTTTTTAACGGCGGTCGCACGTCTCACGAATCGTGAAAAATGGCGGACACGTCTTAAATCACGTAACCTCTTTTCAAAATCAAGTACGTCAAAAAACACGGATCGTGATTTTTTTGTGACGAATTCGCGATGCGGTCGCTTCCGAAAAATCACGAAACTAATATGAACACCATTCGTTTTTTTTTGCCGGATCGTGATCAAGCACGATTCAGTATGCAATGTGAATGTCCATCCGTCATGACGTCGTGTTTTATGACGGTTCGTCAATGACGGAAGCCGTGTGAACGGGCTGTTAGAGGAAACAGTATCCATCTGATTCGAAAATGAAATACATAGGAGACTGTTATCGTATCGCGTTGTAAATTGTAACGGGTTTTGGCAATTTTAGGGGGATGGTGGTATGTGGTGATCTTAGGGCTGATTCCTAATGTTCTACGAATAAATGGTATCTTTGTCAATGTCGAAGACTTCTTAGCTAAACTGAGAGGATTAGTTTTCTTTTTGTAGCGTTTCAATGTTACTTTTTTAAAGGTAAGACTTCCACTGCAGGCTTTTCTGTTCCCTGATCATTATAATCTGGATCTTTTCAAAGTTCGAGTGAATCGGTTTCTTCTAGGTAAGCGTGCTCCACCCTAGGCCGCATCTTCGCTTCACATAAGGCGAGGTGCGGCCAAACGCAAGGCTTTATAGTATTAAACAAAAGACTTTTTAAATTTACAAAGGCACATCCGGAATTTCTCTGAGTCTATATTAGTGCCCAGTTGCTGGCAATAGGCTCACCCCCTATTACATGGGACTTGAACATAACTGGCAAAATGTGGGTGTACTATTAGGCATACCTCTGCCTAACCCTTCGGGGATTACAGGTGTTATGTTATGTTATGTTAACAACAACTATTTTGATAAACCACGATAGGCTAAAAACATTCTTCTCCTAGAGAACACGCGTTACTTCAAAACAAGTATCCCCATCAGCTTAATCCCCGTCCTCAAACGAAGCGTCCGATAAATTGTTTTCAGCTTTGTTTACCAGAAATGCACAGCAGTCCTCCCTTTTAGGGGGTATTATTGGGTATTAGTACCGCAACCCGTTAGCAGTTTAGCACTTTAGTACTCTCACTGGCACATGGGCCTCCGAATAATCAGTACTCTACTATTCATTTGTCAAAGGGGAAATGGCAGTTCCGACACTTGAAGCTTAATGTTTCTCGTCCGGTTTATTTTGTTTAGCATTTCAATAATGAAAATGACATTCATAATATAGTGTTATTCTTTTAAAGGACCCTTCACAACCAAGTATTCTTTACATCAAACCGAGTAATATGATTGAAAAAATATTGCTAGTCAAACGTACATCTTATCTTACTAATAATATTTAAAACCGCGAAAGTTTGTGAGGGTAGGTGGATGAGTGGATATATGGATGTTTGTTACGCTTTCACAAAAAAAACGACTCAACGGATTCGGATAAAACTATGCAGTGTTATAGCTCATACATCAGAATAACACATAGGCACAACTTATAAAGATATTGTGTAAAAAATTAATTCACGTAGGCGAAGGCGCGGAAGTTAATTTATACATAGATCGTCACTCATAGAAGCTACTTAAGTGCACCCCAATATAATTATAAACGAAATTTCAGATTGGGCCTTTCTTAGAACAAGCTGTCCGTTCCTTTGACTGTAACTACTTCTAAAAGGTCAGTAATTCCCTTTTAACAGAATGGAGATCATTTACGGCTATTCTGTGAATAATCTACCTAATGTAGTGTATTTGACGTAATCAAGATGAACTTCCAGCAAGACAGAGATGGCTTTTAGCGGTCAGAATTATAATACCCGACGACTTCCTTGCTGGTACAGTTTTAGCAATTGCGACTTTCAAGCATTATGTTCTTTTGTGTTCGATTCTCTGGTCGGGCAACGTGTTATTGGATTTTTTCCAACAGGGATTTCTAAGTAGTAGCCACGGACTCCAGATTTATGCCCGGTTGATGGCAATAGGCTCGCTTCCTATATACATGATATACATGAGACTTAAAACGTAACTGGCGAAATGCGTGTATACTAGGGTTCGGCAGATGTGTTTATTACACATCTGCCTAACCCTTCAGGGATCAGCTTACACAACTAGTTACTGTTACTGTTAGCCTGTATCATCCCACTGCTGGGCAAAGGCCTCTTCCCATGAATTCCAAATTCTTCGATCCGGGGCTAAGGTGGACCACTGATCGTTGGTTCTGTCCAGCTCGTCCCGCCATCTCCAGCGAGGTCTACCGCGTCGCCTTCTGGCTGTGTCAGGGCTCCACATCGTGGTTATTTTGGCCCACAGCTCGTCGGGCATACGGCAAACATGGCCAGCCCAGTCCCACTTCAGCTTAGCGGTTTTTTGAGCAACGTCAGTAATTTGTGTTTTGGAGCGGAGTGTGGTGCTGCGTACATCGCTCCTTGAATACAAAAGGGACACAAATCGAAATCCATAAATTTTACAGGACAGCCAAAACAAATTTTTGAAACTGTTTTTTTATAATATTTCATATATTTATTAATTAAACATAAGATGTTAATATATCATTAGATGCGTATTTATTAGCTCTATCTATCTACAATATAAACTTTGTAATAGATGTTACCTATTAAGAAAAAAAAGCATAAAAGTCCCTTTTGCATTCAAAATTTGAACCAATATAATAAAAAATATGTCAAAAATTAAACACAGTTTTACAAATAAAAATGGTTTATTGTACCTTTTTGGTAAAAAACCGTATCAAAAAGTTCAATCTTATTACTAGGTAAAAACATAAGTGAATGGACACCAGGAGAACATTGTATTAAAAAATCTAAACTAAAAAATCTTAACTTATTATTATGTAATATAATTGAGATCAACTTTGTACGTAACTATTATTCAGCAAAATTAAACATCTCTCTAAAACAATTATATTTGTAAGAATTATAGAAAAAACAAGAGATAAAACTGTAATAATCATTATCAAAATATACATAAAATAACCATATTCATTAATAAATTCTCTAAATAACTCAAAAAATAATCTAGTGACGACACTAATTTGTCGCTCTTTAACATTATTAATTTAAACAAAACAAAATACAAGATCAGTTCTAAAGGCACATAATTCAGTAGCGAAATATTATAGCTTATATTATGTAATAATACTATTGCACAATAACAATCTAAGTAGTCTTACAAAATCACAGTTATAAACACTTTAAGGCACTTTTTACGTAAACTATTTTAAGTTACAAATTATAATCGTTATTTATTATTGTTATGTAAATGTTTGTATGAAATTTATAAGTCTTTATTATCAAAAGGAACTTTTAAAATTAACTATTCTAAATATTATCACAATTAGGTATCTAATAATAAAATTACAAATTTTCGTAAAAGCTTTGGTAATACTTAGGAATGATATTTTTCTCAATAAGTTTAAGAATACCCTGTTTTTTAGTTTCAGTTATTTTAAGTTTTTGTTTGTACAGTTTTTTTGGCACTATAGGATTAGCAGACCTTCTTTTTGTCAGCGTGGCTACCGAGGTAAACTCTTCAGTTTCGTATGAAGTCTTGAAGAAAAATTTGTTCTCATAATCTCGATGGACTTTAATAGTTTTTATATCAGCCAATGCTGGGTGACTGAATATTCATGCTGGGTGACTCATTATGACTGATGGATGGCTGTGTTTCTATATTAGGCGACTGAGTATCCAAATTGACTGGCAGATTATCATTGATGAGTAAGTGAGGTTCTACACGAGAAGGGCCCGGTTGGGGTGAAATACAAAATGGTTTGGCAATTACTTTTGACTGTATATCTCCTTCGGAATCAGAAGATCTTTCATGACTAGGTAGAAAGTTGGGATCTAAAACACTGTCATCAGAAGAAAAATCTGCAATTGATGAACTGCTGGATGTTGATGATCGGCTGGAATTGGTATCAGAGTCATTATCAGAGTCGCTTGAACTGCTACTCGAGTCACTCTGTTCAACAACTATTTTTGGCCTATTTGTGTCTTTGGTATTCGTTACACAGCTTACTTCACTGTCTTCATCCTCTAATATTGATAGGTTAAGATCAGGTTGACTGTCTGCTATAGAATTTGTATCTGAAGAATCAATGGGTAACGCGACGGGTAGACTGAGTGCAGCTGGAGTATTAAAAAAAGTTTTATTTTGCACATTATTATTGTGGCCAGGTAATGCTTGAACTTTTTCCGATTCTTGAACGGAGGTTGCCATATTCAACATTTTTCGTGCTCTATTCATTTTGTCAATCTGTAAAAAAAAAACATCTTTAACGTTTTATAACTAAAAAACATAAAATACACACAGTTCTATACATATATTATACAGTCCTTAGTACATAGTCAAGTTATGGGGAGCGTTAAATAAAAAAATAGTAATACGTGTGAGCAGAAGCGCATGCTCTCGTATAATGCTATGAAACTTATCCTATGGTTACATGGCTTACTGCTAGGTACTTAAAAGTGCTAAATAAACGATGATACATTAACGGTCGGGAAGGGCCACCCTAAACTGCAATCGTGCGTTTTATGCTCTCACGGTGATAACCCGTTGCGGTTCAGGTTGCATAACTCCTCCCTCCTCAAGAACGAAATTATCAGGGTTGTTATAATTCTGATCATTTCGTCGACAGTTTAATAAATGGATTTTATATCTAAAAACAAGAAAAGTTACAAATCCTAAAGGTAGAATTACATATAGAATTACCGTACCTAAACTAATGTTCTTAGTGTTAACCGCACTATAATTTTCACTGTATTTCACTTGGCTCATTTTCACTACTTGAGCTAACTCTTTCAGCTCATCTAGATTTATACCTTTCATATTCACTGCACTGACACTGTTGGTACGTTTTTCTTGCTTCAACTCTGGTAGGATAGTGATTGGAGTTATTGGATAATTCAGATGTGTATAAGAAAATTGGTAATTTTGTAGATGTATGTGCCCAATGTTAATTTTACAGGCATCTTCCAGGGTTACTATGTATGTTCCTTGTAGAGACTCGTGGCTCATGACGTCATCATGGCATTTTTTACTTGCTATAATGTTATTCTTGGTATATAGAATCCAACTTCCACGGCCAATTCGTTGTACTTTCAAATCTTCTATGTCAACTGTATGCTGCTCACATGCACTTGCATTGGAATGGAACTTCATCAACTGTTCTTCACATAATGGCTCTAGGTGGGTCAACACATCGTCATCGGTGCATAAGAATTTGTCATCTATTGCAATCTGCTTACAGGCTCTCACGACTGGTAAGTAATCTGAGTCTTTCACCAAAAGGTAGGGATATTTAGGGACTACTATTACAGTTTCGTTTAAATCTGTGTTAATAATAGGTAAAGAGTAAAGTTTAAAATAACTATAAGTACTGTTTTTAATTAATGGAATCTCTATTATGAACGTGATCTGGTTTCGTTTAATAAAGGCTTTAACAGTTAAACAATCTTCAAATTTAACTAAATTATTCTCATTCACAGCATATAACAGATTTTCTGTCTTGGCTATAGTTTGTAACATGTGTAATAGTTCAGTGGAATTAACAATTGATCGATGCAGTACAGATACCTTACTAAAGGCTAAGGCCGTTTCAATCTCACTTAGAATTATATTAATCGTTCTAAAGTTTGTTAAAAACATATTAAACATTCCTAAAATGTAAGTAGAGTAAATAGAATTTTCTTCTTTAGTGATTATATTTTTAACCAATCTCTCAATTCTTTTTAAACGTTCATCTAAAATTAATGTATTGTTATGTAAGATTTCTGTACTGTTAACAAAACCATCTAACATTTTAGAGACCAAAGTTATTTTCTTATCTACTATTAATTGATTGCTTTTTAACTGAGAAATGAGGGAATCATATTGGATTGCGTCACTATGATCTAAATTACCTGTAACAATTTTAATCATAGACCCAAGGGGATCTATTAGTCCTCGCTTAAATCTTTTAGCTGGTACAAGTTGCTGGAATTTTTCGATAGTTCTATCCTTCAGATAATCCGATTGAGTGCGAATGCCTAAGAACTCATGGCGGTAAGGTTTGTTAACATCTACTAATTTACTGAATTCATTATATTTAATTAAACTTAACTCTAGATCGCTACCTAAACTATCTAAATTTAAAAGTTTTATAATTAACCACTTATCTACTTGTTTAAACGCCTGCCCTTGTTTCACGGGAAGGATACCAGGGTTTTTCTCAACCTTTTGAAGTTGAAGGGCCCATGTTATTTGCGCTACTGCCAATAGCGGGAGGCACCACCTGCGGAGGACGTTTAATATTTTTAACTGGGACTTTTGTGAGTCTAGTTCCAATTTTTACTGGAATTACATTACGTTCTACATCACCGCTAACAATTGCCTTTCTATAACGTGGCTTATCTTTACTTAGTCTGGTGTTAACCTCTTTTGCATAAATTACGTCACCTATTTCAAAATTTTCATTTATTTCACCACCCTTGTTATTTCTAATCTTTTGCTTTGTTTCTATCATCTTATCTGAGATGGAAATTGTTTTAGAGTCGTCACTATCGGTATCATTTAATTTATCTATTTGTTTAGTAGTTTGAGATTTTTCCGTTCTTTGCTCTTTCTCATCTAAATTAACTTTCATAGATAATCCGTCCTCATCTGAGCCTAATGCATGTAATTTTATACGGGACAGGGCATCAGCGTTTGTATTCTGCTTGCCATTTTTATATTTAATTTCAAAATCATTTAAATTATTAACATCACAATTATTTTCAAAATTTTCATACGGTTCTACTTCAAATGATTTAGTAATAGCTAATTTAATTGGTTTGTCAAGGGTATTTTGAATGATAGTACTAAAGTATCCGTCTTTGCATTTGACTAAAGCACTGGGCATACGCACGCCTTCAGTAAATTCTCTAAAATCCACTAAAGCATTACCAGAATGATAATTTGCAGGAATTTTAACTCTTTGTTCTGATCGAGGCGCTAACTCTAACATGTGTTTATTCTTATCGCGCATTATTGGTATCACCGTAGTTTTAGTTCTCAGGACCTCATTTTTTAAATCTATAACTGCCTCTACACTATGTAAAATGTCATTACCTAGTAGACCGTCGAAGCTAGGGTCGACTTCATAGATATGAAATTTGTGATTTTGAATAGTATTAAAAATCGAAAATGCTGGAATCGAAAGTACTAGTTCGTGTTGGCTAGTACCATGAGTACTTCTAACTTCAAATGGGTCGTGATAAATATATTCGTTAAAAAAGTAATAAGCCTTTCCCGGATTTATAAATGATTTAGTACTACCTGTATCTATCATAAATTTGGCATCTATTTCTGGTATATATATGTACGGCAATTTAAGGCATGTATCGCAATTTAAATTTATTATCTCTCTGTTTTCCGAGACCACTAATTGAAAATCCTCATTATTTTCCGGTAAAATTTCCTTGTTAATTTCTTCCGAATAATTCTCGTCTTGATTTTCGGTAATAGGGCAATAATCGTAATGCTGATAATTTTGATCGTTAAATTGGTAGTCATAGGGAAACAGATTGTTGTCATTATGGTCAAGATCAAGCTCATTTAATTTAAATCCTTTTACATAGACCTTGGCCGGAGGCGCAGTACGCATTGTGACGTCACTAGATTGCATTTGAGGTTGCTGAATGCCTATTGGCTGTAAAGGTCTATTGAACGATGGGTTTTGGTTGCCAAATGGCTGTAAGGGTCTATTATTTATTTGCTGATTTCCAAATTGCTGAGGGCGCATCCCAAAATGTTGGGGGCGCAACCCAAATTGTTGCGGTCGCATTCCAAATTCTTGCGGGCGGTAACCAAATGTTTGACCTTGGGGTCCAAATTGTGAAGGACGCATCCCAAATTGTTGACCTTGAGGGTTAACAAAATATGGTTTGGGTTGTATATTTGATTGTGTAAAAATAGGTTTATTATTATTAAGAGGCGTATTAAAATTATTTGTGCCGAATTTAAAAGTCGGTGTATTATTTGGTCCAGCATGCTTATTGGAGGGCGTCAGCATAATTTTATTTCGGGCATTATATTGGTCATGGAAATTAACCTCTTCTAATACAAAAGATAAAGCCTGTTCCAAAGTGGATGGCGCTTTTAATCTAACAATACGCACCATATTTTCCGGTAGATTATAAAGAAAAACGTTTAATGACGTATTATTATAAATAGTTATTTTACTTTCCCGCAAACTAATCGATAATCTATTAACTTTTGATATTAAAATACTACGCACTGATTGAATACGATTGCAAAAATCCAAAAATGATTCACCATTTCTTATGCGCATAGTTTCCAATTCAATAGCTAAACATTCTTCACTTCTTGGATCTCCAAAATGCTGTATAAGTAACTCTTTAAAATCTTCCCATGTAACAATATCCTCGCGCTCACTGATAAGCGCGGCGGCATTTCCAGTTAATCTACTCGTTATCGCATGCATTACATACAAGTTTTGCTCGTCACTTCCCCTGTACTTATTTATAATATATTCACTTTTACGGATAAAAAGATTTAAATGACGTTTATCGCCATCAAACAGCGGAATAATTTTAATCATTTCATTTGGAATCATGATAATTTTTACTTGACCTTCCATTTTTAAGACAATTAATTAACACACAATAATAATCTAAAATACACAGTAATATAGTAATCTTATAAAACTTTAAAATTAATTCAATATTTAATTCAAGTAACAATATTTCAATATATTTCTTTTTAAATGTAAATCACTTTAAATAACTTTTTCTATAACTAAACTAGCCTTACAGATTTTATGCAAAACCAGATAACGTTATAACGCGAGACTTCTAATCGCAAAATAACAAAGGAAATAGGAAAGGAAGGTGAAAATTTAGACTCACCAGCTCGCCTTTTTCATTTTCAGCTCCAAGTTCACTTTGACGAAATATTTGTTTGGTTCGTAGAATCACCACAGCTGCTCAGGGCCACCCGAACGCGATCACGAAAAAGGTTTATTTCGGATACAAATCGCGAAGGACGGCGCAACTCTATTCGGCGATCCTACCGGCTGCGCCAGTCAAGTTATGGGGAGCGTTAAATAAAAAAATAGTAATACGTGTGAGCAGAAGCGCATGCTCTCGTATAATGCTATGAAACTTATCCTATGGTTACATGGCTTACTGCTAGGTACTTAAAAGTGCTAAATAAACGATGATACATTAACGGTCGGGAAGGGCCACCCTAAACTGCAATCGTGCGTTTTATGCTCTCACGGTGATAACCCGTTGCGGTTCAGGTTGCATAACTACATACACACAATACATACATACATACACTAAAACATACACACAATCAAATATATAACAATCCTTAATATGACATTTTCAATACTAATTTGACAGGAATAACACCTTAATTATATTTAACAAATTTAAGCTACCACCTCATATTTAACATTCAAATTCACAGAAAATATTAATCACATATTTTTCAACATTTACGAATATCTACCCATATTATTATAGGTCCCTATAAGCACTCACTGATATTATTTAAAAAACTTTAAATTAGTGACGAAAGCTACAGGGACAGGGCTTCAATTTAGTTTATATTATTAATTTACAAACAAATAAATACATTTGTATGATTTTTAAGTTAAAAATCACTGAAGTAATAAGAATAGAACAAAATTAACATCAAAATGGTAATTTTTATTTTTAAAATTGTAACGAAAACTAAAATTATTATCATGCAAAACGGCCATATTTCTGGCCTTCCCATTCTAGCACGCTAAAAATAATTATTTATTTCACTATAATTTAATGCAAAAGGGACGTATTTCAAAATATGCTACTGTTGTATTATAAAATATAATTATACTTAACTAATATTGGATTACAAAAAGGACGCATTTCAAATATGGCAATTTTGTATTACAAAATATAATAACAAATACCAATGTTAGAATGCAAAACAGACGTTTTCCAAAATATGGCACTTTTGTATTATATATTATGGTTACAAATACTAATGTTAGAATGCAAAACAGACGTTTTCCAAAATATGGCACTTTTGTATTATATATTATGGTTACAAATACTAATGTTAGAATGCAAAACGGACGTTTTCCAAAATATGGCACTTTTGTATTGTAAAATATAATCACACTTACCTGAAATTTTGAATCCAACACAGACGTATTTTGGATTGTGGCACTTTTTCACGCAACCGAAGTGCGTTTGCGTTGAATCTCCGGGCGCAACTAACAAAATGGCGGTTTTGCACTGACATTACCTGTCAAAGTAAGCTAATGCAAAAATGGCGGTAAGTTAGTGAAGCCATAATATAAGCAAAAATGATGGGAGTTTTTTTTTTCACTATAAAATATAGTCGGTTCAGGTGTAATTTTTGCAATAAAACGATTTTCATTTTTTTTTTAATTGTGGCCCTTTTGTATTCAAGGAGCGACATGTTCGGTAAGTTTGACGCCTAGGATACATCATTTTTTAGGTATTCCTCTTGCTCTACAACCATCACCATTAATGAACATGAACGAGTAGAATTTACTACAAAGTCACTCGAAATTTGATGATTTTTTTATTTGACAATTCACTGTTTAAATCAGAAAAAAGTATTGCATTCTCATATAGAAGTTAAACTGCCCAAAATATTCAGCTTGCAAATCACCATAACGCCTGAAAAGGCTCAACGACGATAAAACAATGACGGAAATCTACATTGATACCAAACGGCCTACCCGTGTAGAATCATCTGTCATACACTCCACAATAGCACCCCCATTCATTCCAAATAACACCGTATTGTTCAAGGATTAAAGTTGAAAACGCAACGTCTGGAGATTTTTCCCTGGAAATCATTGCGAACGATTTCGGTCGACGATTTAACCGCATGGTGCAGGTATTCCAGTAGTTCTGTTTCGGTATAGAACATTCATGCATTGCTAGAAGATAGGATGGCAGATGACGACTATAAAAAGACGGGCGGGACAGCCTAAATGCCGAAGGTGGCAAACTGAGTAACTTGAGAAACAGTGGTCAGCGAAAGGCCGCGTTAATAATGGATGGTAAGTGTTAAAAATTGCAAAAATCAATCAAGTCAGAGTATCACAGTCCATTGCTGGTTTAAGGCCTCTCCCAAGCTGCCCCACATCACCTGGTCTTCCTCATTTCGCATTTATACGCTCTCAGAAAAATGGCAAAAATTTTAAATTAAGCATCATTTCTGCAGCACAACTAGAGAACACCACCTGCTACGATCCTTACATCATCAGTTTGGTCAAACATGCACGCCGACTGGCGAATCCTTATAATAGTGAATATACTTTAATTGCCAAGAGCCTCGACCAATACTTGGAAAGGCCAAAAAAGCCTTCAAAGGTGATCTGGAAGATATCGCTATAAGCGATAAGACCGCCATTGTAAGCATAAAATTTTGTAAAACCGTTCTGTTTCAATTTTGGTGTACAAAAGTTATTTTATTTTATTTTAAAGTTTTTTTTTTTGTAAGTTTGGAGTGTAAGTATGTTCTGTTCTATTCTACCTGAGGAGGCTCTCGTTAGCCAGCTGGATCGAGGGCTTGATTCAGAAAGCGGTACCCCTGGACATGGTTCGTATTGTTAGGAGGTTCCTTTCTCTGGAGCCCTGACCGCCAGTATCTTGGACCCTGTTCCCGATACCGGTGGGCTACATTTTTTTTTTATTTTCACGTTTTTTTTTTTACGGATATACTGTTAATTTGCGTCATTCAATTCTTAAAAAAACATCTCTTAACTATCACAGTATTTATCTCTTTGCCTTCTGACTAACTTCAACATCAGCTTAACAAAACGACCGATTTAAATTTCAAATAGCCAGTTACCCAGATAGAGGTTAGCGATGAATGGAGTAGCATTAAGTTCTCTGCCTACTTTCTGTTCGCCTGGTACCGAATCTTATTACAGGACGATTTAATTATAGCCACGTTTGCCAAAAATCTACCAAAATCGGTGTGTTATTTTGTTTTGCGGCTGTGCAGTAAATGATGAAGGTTAAAATGAATAATTATCTGCATTGGCAAGTCCAATATTAAAATGTTAAAATAGTCCGTTCAATCATCATCATTATTACCGATCATGTTGTCATGTTGAGCAATGATATTGAAGAAAATATAAAATAACTAGCGACCCGCCCCGGCTTCGCACGGGTGCAATGCTGATACTAAATGTACATATAAACCTTTCTCTTGAATCACTCTATCTATTAAAAAAACCGCATCAAAATCCGTTGCGTAGTTTTAAAGATCTAAGCATACATAGGGACAGACAGACAGACACCGGGAAGCGACTTTGTTTTATACTATGTAGTGATATAGGTATGCCTAAAAACTACTAAGCGGCACGTAATTGTGATGCTTCAATATTAGGTATCGCACTGCATTTTGAACTCAAAATCAAAATATTTATTTCAAGTAGGCCGGTTACAGGCAATTTTAAAGTGTCGAAATGAAGACAAGAATAAAATGAAGCTACAGTCCCAGTCACAAGGCATAATAACTGTGAAAGTACTGTAGTTGCCCATTCCTAAGCGTAGATCTCTATGGAGAATAAGGGGCAAGAAACTCCATGGACACTCTTTTTAACCGACTTCAAAAAAAGGAGGAAATTCTCAATTCGGTTGTATGTTTTTTTTTTGTGTTACCTCATATCTTCGTCATTTATGAAACGATTTGAAAAATTCTTCTTTTATCTGAATGGATCTACTTCCCGATTGGTCCTATAGAAATTTCATCGAAATCGGTTCAGCACTTTGGTTTTGAAATCAAAATAGCTGGAAAAAATATGTCATCAAAGTAAAAGAAATTGCGAAATTGATACTTGACAAGGATTTGTGTGTGATGCGTTAACTAAAAAGGGTAAAATAAAAACTTTTTTGCAAAAAAGTCAACGAAACAAACAATAGTCACAGACTTCCGAAAGTAAAGTAATTTTCCACTTTTTTAGTGTTTTTTTTGAAATCGGTTTTTTTTTTGCAAAAAAGTTTTTAAATCAGAATATTATTACATCATTAATGTTGAAATTGACCAACTTTAAGCACTTTACCGGCAATCGGTTTCCAAGAATGTACAAAAGCTTCTCAACCAGCACTTGGGGTAGTAGTTTCAAAAATAAAAATGCAGATGAGACCAGCACTTATTCTGCATCCCACTCCTGTTAAGGGATATTAAAACAACAAAAATAAACTTCCAAACTCAACGGGCCCATCTTAAATGCAAACCTTGTATAAAGACATTTGTCATAAAAACACAGCCTGTTAGGAAATATTTACGTTTTATAACGACTTTACTTCCTTTAAACAAAAAGTAAGGAATTGTTTCAAGTGAATTTATATAATCTTTTGCTTGAGTATCGCAGTATCACATTAAAATGTTTGCTTTTATTTAAGGGTATAAAAATCTTTTAGTTTAAAAAAAAAAAAACACGATTTTGAGTGCCATCAGTTTATTTCCCGTATTTTCATTTGATATATATATATTTTTATACATATATCCCCATGGGAATGCATAAAAATAACTAGTCCGCCATCTTTGAGAGTCCGCTATACTGCCCAAGTAAGCGCCAAAGCGGTATCCCAATGAAAGAGAGTTTCGAGATAATTGAAGTTATGTAAAAATATTTTTAAGGTAAAACTGATGTTGGGAAATCTTACTTAAGGCTTTTTTCATATGTTTTGAACAAGGTAGCGCTAAAAGGCTTAGTTCATTAAATGCGTATTTTTAACGCCATCCGATGTCATAACAATCAACTTTACGTAATTTTTTGAGATACCGCTTTTGCGCTTAGTAAAGCAGTATATTTGATTTAGAATAACGTCACTTAGCGACCCATGCATTGTCATCCAAACTAAATAATATTATGTATGCAAAATTTCAGATCAATCGAAATCTGCAAAGTGGGTCAAAAGAAAAAAAATATTTTGTACACAGTTAGTTGAAACTGTGATGCATTTTAGTAGCATTCATGCGCAAATAATGTGGAAGTACCATACACCTCCCCCTATCTCTTTGGGGGGGTATTTCAAAATGACGAGGCACTATTCGCTTTACCTTCGGCATTTTACAGTAACACAAGCATTTGCACATAGACGACGCCGTTTGTATAATTACGAATCATACAATATGCCGAGAAGTTCGTGGCTAAATACTAACAGCCGCTTGGATCAATCTTCAGGTTAATCCGCGCTTGCCTAGGTTGGCCTGTGAATGGGTGATCACCCATTACATACTGAGTTTCCTCCGTGCTTCGGAAAGCACGTTAGGTCGGCGTTGGACCCAGCTGAGATTTTTAGATCTTTGACAGTCGTTGCAGGTAGTGAGTGGCCCGAAAGTCTGACAACCAGTTTTACCAAGGGGTATTGGATTACCTAGTAATAACTGGGTTGTGAAGGTTAGAGAAGCAATCAATCCATGAAAAATACTAGTATTTAGCTGCATCCGGTTAGACTGGAACCCAGCCCCAACATAGTCGGGAAAAGGCTAGGCAGATGATGACAATATGCTGATGATTCTATTCATCATGGTCTACTGTATTACACAGCTGGACACAGGTTTCTCAAAAAAAAATACCCTTCATAAATCACAATTTTTTGTAAAAAAAAACCTAAAAATGTCTAAAAACATTCTTTTCTACTTAAAAATTGTGAAGCTGAACCACAAAAATCTGAAACTGTGCATCTAAACAACATATTTGCATTATAAAGTTAAAATATGAAATAGCCGCGCACTGCTGTTTTATTACTCCCCTAGGGGTGAAGTACACGCACTGACAGGACGGGAGTAGATAGTAAACAGAGATCAAGCTTTACTCGAATATGCTCACGATTGCGTCAAATAGTAATAGTTGCTACAATTGATCGCTTCAGGACTTTAACAAATCGTTATTACGTCCTATTATGACTTCTAGCAATATGAGTTGCAAAAGCGACTTGCGTCAATTGACACACGTGTGTGTCACTTTTTCTCATGTCGCGTTGTTGTGGCCTGGCCGCACTTTTAGACTGCCCATTTCAAAACATATACCTAGCAGGAAAGACTTTACAAGAAGTTCCACTTTTTAATCAACATATGTACATATACTCCCACGGGGGTAGGCTAAAAGCATAGAACGCCACCAGCTGATGATCCTTGCTGGTCGTGGGAATGGAATGAGAGTATATAGCATTTTATTGAAGTTATCATAAAATCCTGGTTAAAAGATAGTTCAACACTTAACAATGTTAGGGCTCTGTTCTATTTGTACTCTTTGACCCACAGTATGTCGGTATAAATATAGAGATGTAAAATTCACGTCAGCAAACGAATATTAATTTCCAGTAGCCTTTGTTTGTCGACTCTGTTAGCCTGCTTTAAACTAATTAATTGGATACAACACTTTGTATTGATGACAGGAAGTAGGAATTGTTAATTATTGTTATAATTATTAACAATTGAATTCTGTGAAGCGAAGTGTAATTAAAAGGGTCATCTAAATTAGTGCTTTCGTGACTTTTACGTCCCTTTATACAGGGTCAAGTAAAATTAGCTAGTGAAACTCCGAATACATGATGAGTGTCTTCTTTCTATAAAAGAAAACCGGGATGTTCATAGTAGCACAGCCCTGTTTGATACTGTTATTTATACTGCTACAATAAGTGTTCGTATACTCCCGTATTTATTTCATAGAAAAATATTTTACGTTATTTTTTTCAGAGCAAGGTTTATATGATTGCCTTCACTGTAATTCTGTAAGGTAATCCAACAGTAAGCAAAATATAAAAATTAAATAATACATACGGTATGAATTTCCTTTCATGCACTCTACATTATTTTTATTGAAAGTTCTACTCTGATGTAGCATATTTAAAAACTTGATGTTCCAATAAACGTTCGTTTCATTCAATTTTTTTTTTACTCTTTCTGCATCTGCGTTCCCTATACCCAACCATAGTGAGGTCGGGTTCCAGTCTAACCAGAACACCAGTATTTTATATGGAGCAGTTACACGATACCCCTTGGTAAGACTGATTGTCAGACTTGAAAGCTTCTAAATACTCTAATTTTAGACTTACTTACTAATGGCAGCCAAGGACTTTACAATCTTTCCGAGGCACCGATGATATGGGTATGTAATGGAGTGTCGTCCATCCACGAGCTGACCTCAGTAATTGTTTCTTCACCTTAAAGATCGACTATAAATTGTTAAGAGAGTCTTGAGTATTTTTACCAATTCTGAGCACTAAATTAATTATTTTAACCTGATATTTGCAGCTCAGTCTATCTGGAAAGCATTAATAATCAACTATAAGTGTCGTATTTTCAGCTATATAAGAGCTCATTCACAAGGCTTCCGTCATTAACGAACCGTCATAAAACACTATACGTCATGACGGATGGACGTTCACATTGCATACGGAATCTTGTTTTATCACGATCCGGCAGAAAAAACTAATTGGTGTTCACATAGATCCGTGATTTTACGGGAGCGAGCGTATCAGCGAATCCGTCACAAAAAAATCACGATTCGTGTTTGTGACATACCTGATTTTTAAAAGACGATACGTGATTTTTCACGATTCGTATGCATCGCCGCCGTCAAAAAAAAAATATGGATCGTGAAAAACGATACGTCAAAAGAAACGAATCGTCGTCGTGTGAACTGGATGTAAAGGAACACAAATGATAGGAGTATATTAGTCCTAAACATCAGACTAAACCCAAGGGAAATACTACACTGTCAACTTGCACTTAGCACTATGACGATTTTAAGCCTAATTTGGATAGTGGCTAAACGACGGTCCAGACGCGAATGCATCGCATAGGCATCACTGTTTATTCCAAGAACTCCAACACAAATCACAAGCCATCACAATTTACGGCCCCAAATTGGACCCAGAATGCGTAATTGCAGAACCTATTTAGCTCACTCATGAAGTCAACCTGAGGTTGTGTATGTGTAGCACAGAGTAACAATTAGCTAAACATATGCAAACGATTGCAATAGGCTACGTCAACTAGGATTTGGTGAATGTTAATGTTTTCTAAGCTAGAGAAATGTGTGGAGTGGTCAAGAGAGGATTAAATTTCTTGTGGTGAAGTTAAGGCTTTGATGAGCAATTTATTTCAAATAACAAAAAAAATAACAGACTTCCAAAAAAAACACCAAAAAAATGGAAAATAACTTTACTTTCGGTAGTCGGTGACTATAGTTTGTTTCATTGACTTTTTTGCTACCGACTTCCGAAAGTAAAGTCATTTTCCATTTTTTTGATGTTTTATTTTGGAAGTAGGTTATTATTTTTTTGGAAAAAAGTTTTTATTTAACCCTTTTTAGTTATCGTATCACACACGAAGCCTTGTCTTGTTAACTATCAATTTCGCAATTTCTTTTACTTGGAAAACATTTTTTATCAAATATTTTGATTTAAAAACCAAACTACTAAAGCGATTTTAATAATACTTCTGTGGGACCAATCGGGAAGTATATCCTTTCAGATAAAATAAGATTTTTTCAAATCGGTTCATAAATGACGAAGATGTGAGGTAACAAACACAAAAAAATACAACCGAATTGAGAACCTCCTCCTTTTTTTAAAGTCGGTTAAAAAGAGTCTACTTCCAGAAACAAACAAAACTTCCTGAATTAAAGACATAAATAAAAGATGAAGAATAAAAACGGTGATTATTGATGATATAAATGATTCCAAAAGACGTTTATTATGACTTACAAACCTGATCTTACTATAATAAATGTGAAAGTTTGTAAGAATGGATGAATGTATGTTTGTTTGGTACTCTTTCATACAAAAACTGAACTGAACGAATTTTGATGAAACTTTACATACATAGTTTAAACATCAGATTAACACTTAACAATATCATGATAGTTATCAGACTATCATGATATTGTTACAAAATTTGTTGACTGTGTTAAATCCAACATAAAGGAGATTCCCAGCTTACGACTTCGAGATCAAACAATATTCGCTGATAGTAAGGGTACATCGTACGAATTGAATCAAACTCAAGTTTCGACGTTATCTATGAAACATACCGGTTCTGAGGCGACCGTAGTTAATCAGCTGCTAAATGAATCGTCAACATTAACGGAATTGAAAACTGCTCCGCACGGTTAAGCACAGTTGATAAGTACAATGGCGGAAATTGTCAAGGAAGGAAAATGGAAAATCGTGGAAAAACGCAAAGGAAAAGTTAATAACAACCGGTACATTGTCAAAATGGGAACGGAGACTTTAAGGAAAAGTTTAAGGCAGCGGAATCCAAAGTCGTAGTCTTCATCACTAATGTACATAAAGATGTGTCGGAGGTAGACATTACGATGTACATAAAGAAAAATACTATGGAGAACGTCAAGCTAAAACAAATGTAAATTAGGGACAAAACAAAGAACATAATGCTTATACGTTGTATGTTTCTTGCTACAAACTTCATAATATTATGTTTCTAGGTGAGAACTTGTGGCCAGAAGGTGTAAATTTTTCGTCGTTTTGTACCTGCAAATCGTATAATACCCGAGGTGCAGTGGACCGAATCTACTCGAATAACGAGATTAAATATAAAACATACTGGATAACATGCAACACACATGTACCATAACAAGCTTTAACTGTAAGAATGTAAAACGTTCGATTGACAACATCAGAGATTTATATAACACTAGCGACCCGCCCCGGTTTCGCACGGGTGCAATATAGATACTAATATTTTCTGTACTATAATATGCATGTATTATCTTCGTAATATATTCTGTCAAAATTTTCAATATCAGTTAAAGTCAAAGCCAAAATCCACACAACACAACCGAATACCCCAAGGGCCAAGACGTCAAATAAACAAACAATTAAACAGTAAAGCGTCCCCACACATTTCCTAATCCAACCTGTATGACAACGAGATGAGTCTGTGTTCGTACTCAGTCCTCCGCCCCGGCTGTGTCAGTAGAAAGAATTACACATCAACTTTGTACATACACCACAAGATGTTTCATCCCGATTCGCTTAATCTTCTAATGTATTTACACCTCTTTCTTGTGTGAGTTTCGTTTGTGAGTCCTTGTTTTCGACGTAGATCTCCCAAATCTGCTAATAGCTGTATCTTTTGGCCCATGGCCTAAGTAATAATTAAAAAATAAATAGTTTATTTCAATACAAGGTTGATCATCATCATCTACCTAGCCTTTTACCAACTATTTTGAGGTTGGCTTCTAGGCTAACCGGATGCAGCTGAATACCAGTATTTTACAAGGAGCGACTGCCTATACTCCACAACCAAGTTTCTACTGGGTAATACGGTAGCCCTTGGTAAGACTGGTTGTCCAACCTGGAACCAACGGCTTAGCGTGCTTTCCAAGGCACGGAGGAAACTCGGTATGTAATGGGCCACGTTTGCCTAGGTTAGTCCGTGGCTTGGAGACCCCATCCACGGACCAACCTAGGTAAAACCGACTTAACCTAAAGATCAACAGGAGCGGCTGTTATTATTTAGCCAAGGAAATTTAGGAATGACAAATTTAGTTTAAATAGGCTAGTTATCGGCTAATCCACGTTCTTTGAAACGGGAACCTAACTTTATTTTACAAACTACGCTGTATTCTTCTTACATTCTCTCATTAGTTTGTTTCTTGTTATAAAATAATGTTGCTATACTTTTCCGAGAAAAATCTACACAGAGTCGGGTCCAAACACTTCTAGATTTTTCCTCATTAAGTCTGTGGTGCCAGGTCGTCTTAGCTACCTACTAATGTTTCCTTTTAATAACCAAGTTTATTAAAAATGACAGGTAGTTTTATAAATAAAACTAGCGGTTGCCTGCGGGCTGCGACCTTTGTCCGCGTGAAATTATTTTGAAAAATAATATTACTTCTCTATTATTTGAATCGGACTATTATAACAATTTCAAGGGTTTTATTTTTTTGCATAGAACACCAATACTTTTTCGAAAATAAAAGTAGTCTAAGTTACTGCTTATAACATCAGCTATCAGCCTGTAAAATTTCCATCAAAATTAGTCCACTTATCAGACACTTCAATTGTATTTATTTATATATATATGTTACGGCTAATACCCGAAGTGCGGCTACACCTAGTTCTAACCGGCTAAAACTAGGTGCAGCCGCGCTTCGGGTTTTAGCCGTAACATATATATAATACTCGTATACTATACTATAATTATGTAGATTAAAGTCACATATTTTATACTCTCATAAATTAGTTGTAATTTTATGCGTGAGTTATTCATTGAAATTGACACTCAATTCTTTAATAAAACCAACTATTCCTTCCTAAGAATATTTAAGAAGTGTTTACTAAGGAGTAAACAGTTCACAATATTTTGTTAAAACTTGTCTTTGATGACTAAAGCAACTGGTAAGTTTAAGGATAACAATTTTAGGCTTTAGAATTTTGAATACCTAATTCTAAAATCTATAATATTGATAAAAGAATAAAGACATAAGTTCTTGAAAAATTAAATGAAAAAACCATGTCCTAGACTTTAGTGCTATCAACTTATTTTTAAAAACTAACTTTTTCAAGGAAAAGAATATTCCTAGAAAACTGCTGTCAAACTTTTTTCTCGCACCAAAGTCTAACAAAAGGCTGGCAATAAAACAAAAAAGAAAAACAACTTTATTTATTAAAGGCGACTCCATCGAAACTTTGTTCGTTGCATAATAGAAATTAACTGGAGAAAATGTAATACCCTTTTGTACTTTGACCTTAAGGCGAGTTAATTATCCCGTCTTAACTGCCGTGGACGGCGCGCATGTCTTTGAAATGCTTTGTGGTGGAGTCTTGAAAATACTGGAAGGTTCTAGAGAAAATACTGATGTTGAGGAAATAAATTGTAATGGGTGAAGAGGTATTCAAGCGGTTAATATGAGGATTAATAAAAGCAAAACTGGCAATCTCTTAGTTAGTTTACAACAATATGACTTGATATTGGAGACATGAATGAGTCGTTAGTCTAGTGGTCGTAAGCACGACTGCTGGGGTCCTGGGTTCGATTCCCGAATCGGGCAAAGTGTTATTGGGTTTTTTAAATTTGTAATTTTGCTGTAGCAGTCACGGAGTGCTAGTTTTGTGCACGGTTGTTGGAAATATGCTCGCCCCCTATTACATGGGACTGAAACATAACTGTGTAAATGTGGGTGCACTATTAGGTACACCTCTGTCTAATACTCCAGCACATTTTCAAACGGACCAAACCAGCACACGAACAAAATTACCATCGCCCTGACAACAATTTCCATACATCAATCACCCGAAGACACAGCTCCTGAATCAAAAATTCACTTCAATGGAGAGCCGACTGAATTGATTGGGCAGACAGAGCACATCACCGGGTGACGTCACAGGTGTCCAGTGATGCGAAACGACCACACACGGTGGTCCGCGGTTAACCGCTAGATAGACAAGTACAGAAGCTTGGCTTTATAGAGTGGACAAAGATTGGCACGCGCACACATAGAGAAACAAATGACAATCGCGGGCTTGCTTGCACTTACTGTACGTGACTTCTTACACAAGGGACATGAATGCAGAAGTTATTTAGAACATTATGCCAGGAGTCATCGCGACATAAATTGCGGAGCGAAGGTACTCACGCGAAAGAATCAAGCGACGCTCATGCGTGCTGCTTGATGGAAGGCACGGCGACGTGACAAGCAAGCACTAAACTGTTGCACTCATAGAACCGGACCCTAGAACGAGCAAAGACCATTATATTTGTACGTACGGTGATAACAGCCTATTACAAACAATTCATACCTAACAGTCGCGAGTGCGCATGTACTCACGGTACATGAAGCGGGTGTGTGCGTGGAGATCTCAAACAAATGCCAGTCTCGAGTGTGCTTGCACTCACTGTACGTGAAGCGTGTCTAGGTGTGTGTGGAGATCTCAAACCAATGCCAGTCGTGAGTGCGCTTGCACTCACTGTGCGAGTATCTATGTGTGCGTGCTTTTTCACTTGTTGTACAGAGCCGGCCTTCTGTATCTCATCTAAATGTTTTGCGGTTAAACGCTGCTGGAACAACCACACCTGTCAATGCAAACGTAGAAAAAATACTCTTCGGAAATTTTAGGCTCTCGTTTTGGAATAAAATATACGGTCTTATATTTTTTGCCGGATGGATCTGGACAGATCAGAAAACATTTTTGGAAAAATTGTGACAGAATTGAAAAGCTCAGTTGTGTTGAAAAATACATTTATCATTTAAGCTGAGCGGTTAGTAAGAATTAATACAATTTCGAGTAGTTAACGATGGGATAACAATTGAAAATTTCTCTAAAGATTCTCGAAAATTGTTCTTCTATTCTAAAAATTGCATTCATTTATCATCGAATTTTAAAACAACTACCACCGAATTTCCGTTCAACATACACAAAAAAGTATGCAAACATCCACCCGAGTAATCGATTTACCATAGCGACGAACAAAAACGAGTCAAAACCCCACAAAATATAATAATAATGCATTTCCTCAACACCATGATCATACAAAAAGTTGAGTTACATTTTTCTATTGTGTTAAAAACCCGACTTTGGCGTCTGAACAATGCATGGTGAGACAAAGACCATGGAGTGGTGGTCGAGGGCTCTTATTGTGAGTCACTTTTCATCACATTGTCGGGCTGTGAAAGAAACCCCTCATAGGCATAAACGGGAGGAGGAAAAATATTATGCAGCATTTTTATCAAAGAACACGTTTTTACGTTCACTCTTCGACAAACTAAATTCGTATAAAGATAATAGAATATTAACCAAGTAGGAATATTTGTAGGAGATAGATGACTCTGCCCTGGAGTGTAGATTTGGTGTTGTTCCACAAACGATGGGACACTTGATATCGTGTCCTGCCTATCCTGTTGTTGGTGCATTACAGGAGCTGCTGGATGCTTCTGAAAGTGCCAAAGTCATCGATAAATTAGGGGTTGATAGAATTTAGATTGCCATTGACATGCTACGAAACGATCGTAGGACTGTGTGAAGGATGGTATGGCTAGAAAAGAGGTGACTTCTGAGAGGACGAGTAAAAGAGAAGTAGGTAAGAAAAAGACATGATACGCCGACCGCAAATAAATTGGGATAAGGGCAAGAGAATGATGATGATACGCTAAGAAGAAGAAGCAATATTTGAAGGTATCAGTAGATCCTCCATGGAGTCCAAAGTTTAAAAACGAAAAAGATCTCTCTGCATCTCTGAAGTTCCTATCAGAATCGACGTTTGGGGCTTGTTGTTGAAAACAACACAATGTGTCAAATGGGCGAGGCTTATGTCCTTTGGTAGGTCTCAATGATCTATCATAGAAGAGGCCTTTATCGATAGTAATTGACAGTGTTAAATAATTGATAAGCCGCATCAGAATTAAACAAAATTATCTGTTTTTTTTTTTTTTAAGTTGGGTGCACTATAAAAATACAAGTTATCATCAATTAGACGATTTAAAAATAAACCTTCACCCTTTCATTACTCAGTTATTAAAGAAAATAATAAAACCTTCTTTCTGCGAGCTTGAAACTGGTGGATTAAGTGAAAATAATTACTACAGCGTCGGGAACTGACGTGAAACTAATCAGCAAAAACCACAACACTAATCCTTTAACTTAATACCTACTGTCTTTTTACTTGGAAGCTGTTTTAAAAGATTACACTTTAATTACTCTTTTTAAGCCTGTGGCAACACTGGTTTGTGATGATAAACAAAACACGCATGCAATTTGGAATGGTGATAAGGTGGTTTGGTTCGGAGGAGATATAACATTGCATTTGTGCATTTTATACAGCTGGTATCAGAAAAGTGTGGTCGTATTTAAAAGTGTGATGGACTATTAAACTAAACTACTTTATCCATCATCATCTGTCTAGCCTTTTCTTAACTATGTTGGGGTCGGTTTTCAGTATAGCTGGATGCAGCTGAGTGCCAGCATTTTACATGGAGCGACTGCCTATCTGACCTCCATAACTCAGTTATACTTTCGGGCCACTGACTACTGGTAACGGTCAAAGATCGACAAATGACAGCCGGGACCAACGGCTTAACGTGCTTCCCGAGGCACGGAGATAACTCGGTATGTAATGGGTGGTAAACCATCCACGGACCAACCTACGGAAACGTGGCTTAACCTAAAAATCGACATTATTCCCATGGGTAAAGTTGTTCAGTTTCATGGTGTCTATCACACCCTTAAATGTGACCATATCATGACTTTAAAAAATAGCAGTTGAGATTTGAATTTATTTTTACAAAACTGACTGTGTATGAATTTCGATGGCTATAATATAAGAGTAGACGAAGACCTAATATACGATGAATATACTGTATAAAGGATGATATCGCTAGAAAAAAGGTGTCTGTTCTGATTGCGAGAGTTATGAAAGACTAGAGACCCGCCCCGGCTTCGCACGGGTGCAATGTAGACACTAATGTTTTCTCTATAATAAGCATGAATTATACATATAAAACTTCCTCTTGAATCACGCTATCTATTAAAAAAACCGCATCAGAATCCGTTGCGTGGTTTTAAAGATCTAAGCATACATAGGGACAGACAGACAGCGGGAAGCGACTTTGTTTTATACTATGTAGTGAAGAAGACATGCTTCACTGACCCCGAATAAATTTGGATAGAAGGGCAGAAAATGATGATGATAAAGATCACTTGTTTTTGTACAAAATCGATCCTTAGATTGTTACACTACAGGTAGGGGGACTGGTTCTGTGAGCCTACACGATAAAGTTCTCAAGTAGACACTAAAATTCACGCCAAATAAGTGTTTCTCATACAATAACCACACTTATTCCATCACCATCTTCCTGCCCTTGTCCCATTCTACTTGGGGTCGGCGCAACATGGTTGTCTTCTTTTATTGTCTCCTATCAGACGTCACGGTATCATTTGCTCCATTCCCTTTCATATCATTCCTCACACAATCCATCCATCTTTTCTTTGACCTTCCTCTCTCTCTCCATGCATCAACATTCATATCCATCACTCTTTTAGTAACATGCGTTTCATTCCTCCCCATTACCACACTTATTCCAACAAGCACAATAATCCTACTAAACATATTATTCAACTATCGCAACCAACCCTTACATTAAAACAAGTCGTGTCTTATCCGGACGATAAATTTCCATTACTTCAGCTATGAAACGTTGAATATTCCGACCTAATTGTAGCTGGATCCGTTAGTTTGAAAATACTGAAACGGTAACTGAATTACTTGTGCATTTTGTTTTCAGTATGTAAATAGTAGTTTGCAAATATGCGATCGTAACTGATAGTTAGTTTAGTTAGCATGATGGTGTTAAAGCGAGAGGGTCCAGACTAAGTTACAATTTATCAGCGATAACGCTGATGAAAAAAACTTTTTTGAAAAAAAAAACCGAGTTCCAAAAAAAAACACTAAAAAAGTGGAAAATAACTTTACTTTCGGAAGTCGGTGACTATTGTTTGTTTCATTGACTTTTTTGCCACCGACTTCCGAAAGTAAAGTTATTTTCCACTTTTTTTTAGTGTTTTTTTTTGGAAGTCGGTTTTTTTTTGCAAAAAAGTTTTTATTTTACCCTTTTTAGTTATCGTATCACACACAAATCCTTGTCAAGTATCAATTTCGCAATTTCTTTTACTTGGATGACATTTTTTCCAGTTATTTTGATTTCAAAACCAAACTGATAAACCGATTTTGATGAAATTTCTATGGGACCAATCGGGAAGTAAATCCATTCAGATAAAAGAAGAATTTTTCAAATCGATTCATAAATGACGGAGATATGAGGTAACAAACACAAAAAAAAAAAACATACAACCGAATTGAGACTGCTCCTTTTTTTGAAGTCGGTTAAAAAGACAAAAAAATATTGTATTGCTTTAAACCAGTGTTCGAAACTATCGAGATAATTATGTTATTTGTTAAAATTTTCATGATAATTATCGGATTATCTTAAGTTTCACTGAGTCGGGTCGATTTTTCCTTCATTACTTACACCATAAACTACATTTTCCGACCACTCCCATACTGCTAGGAATTTTTTATGCTTTAAAAAATATTGGCCCTGGTCTTAAACTACACACAAATATCCAACAATCTGTTTGTCGGTTAAAAACAATGTCTTAGACCGTTTTTAACCGATGTCAAAAAAAGGAGGAGGTTCTCAATTCGGTTGTATTTTATTGTTGTGTTTGTTACCTCATATCTTCGTTATTTATGAGCCGATTTGAAAAATTCTTCTTTTATCTGAATGGATACATTTTCCGATTGGTCCCATAGAAATTTCATCAAAATCGGTTTAGTAGTTTAGTTTTAAATCAAAATAGCTGGAAAAAATATGTCATCCAAGTAAAAGAAATTGCGAAATTGATAATTGGCAAGGATTTGTGTGTGATGCGATAACTAAAAAGGGTAAAATAAAAACGTTATTGCAAAAAAGATAACCAACTTTCAAAAAAAAAAACACAAAAAAAAGTTGGTTTGTTTCATTTACTTTATTGGCACCAACTTCTGAAAGTAAAGTTATTTTCCACTTTTTTTAGTGTTTTTTTTTTAAAGTCGGTTTTTTTTAGTGTTAGCGAGTTCGGTCACACGTGAAGTGACATTGACAATGATTTTTATTAGTATCGAGTAAGATGCTATTTTCTAGATAATTAGCATGATAATTATCAAAATAATATCAATGATAATTATCAATTCGAAAAGTATGGAAGAAGAAGACATGCTGCGCAGACTCCAAATAAATTCGGATAAGGGCAGGAGAATGATATGAATTATCACTTCGAACCCGATATAAACTAACGAAAATCTTATGATCATTTTGTCGGAAGTAGTTGTAGAAATACGAATCACTTTGAAAGCGATTGGCATTTAACTATGTAGATCTTCTATTCAAAACACACACCTCTGAGTTACCGGATTCATGTTCGTATTCTAAAAACGATTATTTTCTTCGGTGAAGGAAAACATTGTGAGGAAACCAACATCCATGAGTGATATTTCTCGACGGCATGTAAAGCCAAGTCAGAGGCCCATGGGTGGCACAAAAACTCTGGCACCAGGTTAGGCCCTTTTTTTTTTTCGGATGGGAAATCATCAAATGACTTCTCCCGCTCTGGGCTGAGCGGGAGGGAGTGTCAGACTTTTACTGACTAAAACCCACCCATGTTCCTTCATCGCCCTTTGTGTTCCGGGGCAGCGGTATCTCTAGGAGGCTCGCAGCCTCGCCCGAGATCGTGCGGAACCCACGGACCATCGTTACGGCTACCACCTTTTGGGGCGCGTTCAGATAATGGGCGGCTTGCCGCCTCAAGGAACGCGCCCACACCGGGGCACCGTAAAGGGCCATGGACCGCACGACCCCCGCATAGAGCCTCCGGCAGGAGGCGTTCGGCCCCCCCAGATTGGGCAGGAGCCGCCTGAAGGCAGCCCCAGTCCGTTCCAGTTTAGGGGCCAAACGTCGGAAGTGCTCCACGAAGTTCCACCGGCTGTCGAGGACAAGTCCCAGGTACTTCAACGTCGACCCAACGCCGATGGATACCCCTCCTAACGTCAGTGAGGATCCCGACGGTGGCGCATTCCGAGGCCCATGAAAGCACATGGCCTCGGACTTGTGCAATGCCACCTCGAGGCCCAGTTGCCGGATCCTCTCAACGACTATCTCAACCCCGCGTGTCATCAGATCGGCACCAGGTTAGGCCCTAACCACACGAAAAAGAAGAAAGAAGATTCAAAACACGTAGCAAAAAAAAAATATGTTTCAGCATTATGAATCCTGTAATCCCTATAATAAAGCTTCAATCAACTCAATATTTTATAAGTAATTATGTAGTACCGTTTTTCAGGATAGAATATAAATTTTGTTGAAGAAAAACGATATTTTCAAATTAATTGCTCCGTCGATACGATTTTTTTATCTCATTTAAGTACTACCTACAATTAGGAAAGTCTAGGAGCTTAATTTCCAGAAAAATCAATTAATACTCACGATAATCCTTGTAAATGTTTGATCATATTATTAAACCGTTTTGTATTAGTACCTACACACCGACACACCACTTAGATGATCAAAAATCAGTCTAGGTACCAAATAAAATTGAATCAGTTTGTTCTATACAGACACTATTTAATCTCGTTACCAACCCAGCCACACTCTTTGATCCCAACCTTATAAGTGGCCCCCAAACTCGTCGGATCGATCCCTATAAAAAACTTACCAAACATATTTGAAACTCTACGACTGATCCAACTGGGAAGTAGATATTAGGCTTCATTACAATTCGACAGGTAGAGTCAAAAGTTAAAGCGGAATCGCTCTGCTAACGTTGTAAGTATTCCAGACACGTATAGGACGGTGTTATGCCAAACGTAGCGACGAGTAAAATATGTGCTGCGATTCTGATGAGTTCAATTTCCGAGTAATCGGCTGTTTTAGCGTAGCGTATTTGTGTGCTGATGGACTATTTAATTTTAAATTAGAAGGCCGTTTAAATGTGTGGCGTTAATTTATTTTTGTCAGGAATTCAGGATGCTAGCAGCGGTGAGAGCATTTTATGTTTGCCATTTTGGATATTGTACAAATGTGTATAAACGTTGCTGTCCCATTAAGGATCTTATTCGTTTGTATTATTATTCAAGCTATCACGAACCGAGGCTATATACTATTTTACCGCTGTATACGAAATAGTATCGGGATTAATATTATAAACACTTTCACACGACTTTTGTAACTTAAATACCTTTCTTGGTTCCCTCGTACATGAAATAACATCGTGAATTTTTCCCTCGATTGGCAAATTAGAGTGTATGCGACTAGTCGGGATATCTCAACTGATTCTACTTGGTTCTGATTCCACTCAGTTCACTTCAGTTCATTTCACGTTAAGCTTTGGCCTCACTGAGGCGAATCCCGCGCGAGAAACGTGATGACACTGTACGGGTCAAATGTTGTAATGATTATGAAGTCACGCGATTACTCTCATCAGTTTGAACATTTCAAGTAAGTTTAGAGTTCAAAATGCGTTTGGGGCAATTTCGTCCTTCACCCCGCGCGGGAATCGCTTTAGTGTGGCCAGAGTTTAAGTTTTTCACTTGTTACAACCCAGGTCATTAGTTCAAGTAGGTTACTACCCATTTTACACGACTGAGTTTTTCGATCGAACAAGATTACCTGGAGATTCATTAAATGAGATCGTTAGGAAGATCAGGGATTTTTAATGGTTCGATTTTGAAATAAATCACGGTTTTATTTTAAACGCGGGATTTTACGGAATTTAGAAAATAAAAAGAAGCAGGTACTCGTATATTCAGTAACGTTTTCTTATTGTCATTACTGAAGGTGCTTTTACGAGGTCAATATCCAGCAGTGGATGATTTTTGGCTGAAATGACGATGATTATTTTACTACTAACTAAAATACTACCTCCTTAGTCTAGTGGTCGAAATCGCAACTGCTGAACGTGAGGTCCGAGGGTTCGATTCCCGGCTCGGGCAAATTGTTATTGAGTTTTGCCATCAAGAGTTTCTCAGTAGCAGCCACGGAGACTGGATTTGTGCTCGATTGATGGCTATAGACTCGACCCTATTACATAGGAATTAAACATAACTAGCGAAATTTGGGTGTTCTATTAGGTACACCTCTGCCTAACCCTTCGATTACAGGCGCGATTTTATGTCGTGTTAACTAAAATACTTCATACATAATTGCGAAAGTTCGTGAGGAAAGATGGATACTACATGGATGGAAGTTTGTTACTCTTTCACGCAAAAACTACCGAACGGATTTGGATGAAATTAGGCACATAGATAGTTTATGACCTGAATTAACAGAAATATACTTTTCTATCCCGGTAACACCCAACGGTGAATGATGCGCGTGCTGCTTGACGCAAGTGGCATCAGATGAGGTCGTGGATCAGGTGCCTTTAAAAATAATTAGATATTCTAACTTAAATCAGGTAGTTTAGAAATCCATGTAAGAGAATTTATTAGCCTCAAGCCTTTAGGCACTTGAAATGAAAAAGGTGCATGACCCTTTTCATTTCAACTATAACATTAAAAAAGAAATCATGCCCGAAATACTTAACCCGTAAACAGTGCAGGTCTATAATACCTGAAAGAACAATAAATTATTCACTTAATGAAGCGGCTATGACAGAAAGGAAATTGGGTGCGTTACCGCCCCGAATTAATCCTTTTCAAAGGGTTGAGCTATAAGACAGTTGCTTTGTTTTTTTTTTAGTGCGTTTTTCGAACATTTTGAGTCTTTTGATGTTTTATTCATCGTCACTTAAGTTCTAACACCACGTAAGTTAAAAATGGCAACTTTACAGGAGAGTGAAAAATCTGCATAATAATACCCCATTTCACTATAATTTGTGTTCACTTGAAATTAAATAGAGACGTTGCTTGTTTGTGATTGGCTGAAACAACGCGTCTTTCTTTCTTCCGATTCTCTAGTCACAGCATCAAACTGTCAAAACCGCTAAAAATTTACTTACGTGGCGTAAGAACTTCAACGACGTAATGCTGATGGTTTACTGTCAATTAGTTGGATTACTGGACTGGTGGGAAAAGAGGGACACTTGATTAATTTAGAAGTTTCTTCATACGATCATACCCGAGTACTCTTGGTGCACCTTAAGCGGTCCCACTAACAACTTAATTTGCTCACTAACTTCCTTGCCTCCTTTAACTACAGCATTATCATTTGAAGCACTAACCTGTGAAGTATCTTCTTCCAGAACAGCGCTTCTTCTATTACAACACGATTTAATTTCTAAATATATCAATTTTATCTAATCGAAGGTCTCCTTACTCTACCTATTCTAACAATTAAAGAGCAATAATACTCTAAAACCACAGTTGACAAATATATTAGTGATATTGTCGTTTATATACAACAAAACGTTGTTGATAATCCTGACATGATCCCCCCCTACCAAACACACATAAGGAAAAACACAATTCATTTTCCGCAGCTCCACAAAAATATCAAAAATCCCCGGCCCAACACATAATTGTAAGACCCAACAACAGTAATATTATCATAGTCCAAAATAACTTCATACAAATCATGAGCCCAGTAAACATATAAATTAACTGGATTGAGGGTCTACCCTTATCACTGTGGTGTCAGGTCCATGCTGTGCTAACAACTCTTTCGACACAGTCACCTGTGAGGCTCCTTTCACGGCCTCGGGTGATGCTACACGGTCGAGCGACGCGTGCGTTGCGACAGTGACTGTGAAGAGATAACTTGAAGAAATTGATAAGAATATGCTACCTTCGGTTGTCACTCGCTTGACCGGTCCTAAACCGGGTGTTAAACGAACGCGCACGTCACTTGCTTCCTTCGCAAAAGTACCGTCGCTTCGCAAGTCACATTGCGGTAGCTAGTCGAGTCCTGCGGGGTAACTATGACGTCATACAGCAGTATTGTTTTAATGTCACTCCAATGTGGGAAAGAGATGGAGCTATAGAAGACGTCTAATGGCATCTCTTTCCAACAACAATACTGCTCTAAGACGTCATGGTAATTAACCTGACAGCAGCTCTGAACTACTTTTTTTCATTTGTTATCTCGCCAGTCTTTGTCGCAAAATGCGTGTTGCTTTATCGTGAAGCTTGTGGCCAAGGGCAATGCGGGTGAAAATTTCGTCGTGTATGCTTTTAATAAGTATGTAAATGTGGTTTTAATGCGTCTGTGAAGGAAAAATAATGAGAAATGGATTTTTCAAAAAATTGCTCTTGACTTTTAGTGTTGTGTTGTATTTTTCTTCCTTCTCTTAATTTGTATCAAATGAGACGTGTATATTTTTTAAGAAATCCTCTGGAATCTGAATTTGTTACTGGCTTAGTGGCAAGTGGCGCTTCTGCTGTACCAAAGGCGAATTTTTAAACTAATCTAGCAAAACGTGTCTGAATAGTTTATGTAGGGAGTAGAATTTTAAATACAGTGTTGTATTGAATTTTTGGTATTATTTATATTCTGAGGATTTGTTGTAGTTTGTATAATAATGTACATAATAATATCTGTGTTGATGAGCATTATCAGTGGATGTACTTTGTTTTTTTAGCGATACTGAGAGAAGATAATTAAGATGTAGTTTTTAGGGTAATACCAGGCTGAAATCATTTTCAGTATCTATATTGTTGATCTTCCCTACCATTTAGAAAAAAGTTAATTTACTCACTGATACTGACAATCATAATATATATCTTTCCATGCGGGATGTGCTAGCTCACTGTTCTCTTTCGTGCCTACGTCTAACGATTGCCAATGAATATGAACAAATTTAAAGAAGGCTATAACTACTATAATTATCTATACAAATAAATAAAATCGAAATATTTGCTTGTATTTTCAAAATAACAGCTTTTACTATTCAGTAAAAGCTGTTATTTTGAAAAAATTTCATTCTAGCGTATATACATTCATATGCGAATGCATATGAATGTATATACGCTAGAATGAAATTTTTTTTTGTTGTTCTGTCTGTCTGTCAGTCTGTACGTTCCGGCTAATCTCCAAAACGGCTGGACTGATTTTGATGAAACTTTTACTGGCAGATAGCTAATGTTATAAGGAGGATCTGAAGCTACTTTTAGTTTAGGAAAAGGATTAAGGTGGAAAAAAACCTTGAAATTATTAACAAAATCCCCGATTCTAATATATATTTTTTTTTATAATATTTTTTTTTATAATTTCACGTAGACGAAGGTCGCGGGCAACCGCTACTTTTATATTAAAATTAATCATTAATGTTCGAAAATAGTCGATTCTAAAATAATATATCAGGTTGTATTGAACTTGCTTTCAGAACAGCGTGATAAAGACCAAATTGTACATGCAGGTATTACTTAAATTACTTGCAAGCCAAAATTTAAATCGAATACCATTTTTGGCATGCTCTACCGAACGAAACATTTATTACCAACAATTAAATTTATAGTTTAGCTGCGGGCGTAGGTTACAAAAATTTGAACTAGATATTTTTTCTAGAAATTGCTGTTTCCTGAATCGTCGGTACAAATACGTTGGTTTTGCACGTTTATTATTGGTGTTTAAATCACATTGGATTTATTCCCGTGTTAACTATAAACCATTAATATTACAATTAGGGTTACATTAACGAAGAAGACTTACTTTTGTACCTGACTGCGCTCGGAGTCATTAAAAATAATTTAGCAATATTTTTTGCATTTACGAAAGGACCAAAACTAATTAGTCTGAGTGACAAATAATTTAATTTGTACAGCTGTAAATGAGGATCAAGTTTTGATCGAGGCGGGCTGATGATGATTTCTCAGAAATTACTTGGTTATCATGCAACCATGGTACCTAACTATAGTTATACCGAACATTTTTGACTAAAACTTTGAGAAATCTATAATAGGTGTGATATTAATGTGCGCTTTGAAAGTATCAAGTAGTGGCTTCCTATATTTACATGAGTTAATTCTTCCTCTCTATCTGATAATGCCTAATGTTTGATCTGACAAACAGTATTGTTCTAGGCCTTTGAATCCTCACGGTTCAAAGTAACCACCCCAATTGTTGAAACTAATCTGTTTTAATAATTATTAAAGTGAGGCGGGCTAGTGAAAAAAAAAATATAGGAGTCATCGACACGAAGAAGAGGGTTCATAGAAATCCTGACGCTGATCTTTCGAGTTTGTAACAAAAATTGTAAAGCTCAACAAGATTTACGTAGACAGGCTGTCGGCACCAACACGTAGGAAGAGACTCAGATATTGTCACAGCAATGAATAATTAAGGGGTATGAATAATTTAGTTTAAGGTAAATTAAAACAAAGCTTTGCTGCTTGCTTGTTGAATATACAGCTCGTTGTTTTCCGTCCTTCATTCATTCTCTAATTTCCTGCTACCTCAGTGTTTGAGGCAGTGTGTCTTATCCTAGACAGCCTTGGATTTAGCTGTCTGCTCAGCATCCTGATCTTGGTTGATAAAAAGTGTTATTGGGTTTATTCCATTAGGAATTTATAAGTAACAGATAAATAAGAGCCAGGAAGATGGTGATGTAACACCTCCATGCCTCGATCTGTTTCTGATTGCTAAAAGATAAGCTGCAATTTTGAATTAACCCGAATCTTCTTAAAATAACTGTACTTTATTTACGTTACCCATATCAACTTTAATGCCCCAATTTAGCCCCAAACCAACCAGATTACTATACAAAAAACGAGACCAACCGAAAAAATAACCAATTCACACAGTTTTAAATCCCAAAAGCGAACAGACAAACAATTTTATCGGTATAGATTTCCACATTTCAAGCGTGCAAAGCCTTTTATCAATAAATTTCAACTGTAAGCCCACTTAAGCCTTCGTTGCGAGTACTATGGCACTAATTTGTGGACTAAAACTGTTCACTAGGTATTTAGTTTGGCTTACAAATGATTTTATACCTGTATTCTGTTATTTTGGGGTTTTACTCATGTTTCTAATGATGTGGGAAATGGTAGAATTTAAATGCAGTTAAGTTTTGTATTGAATTTGATAATTTGTAGGAATTATTTGATTTTACATTGATACACAATACTGTGTAGATAGAAACTAATATTATAAATAGGCAAATTTTGTAAATTTGGATGTAGTCTTCGGAATTTGTGGTCCAATTCCAAAAATTCTTACACTAATGGGAAGATTGGGAAGCTACGTTATCCTTGAGTGTCACAGGCTATAACTCCTGAACATAACCCAAGCGAAGCCGCGGGCAAGAGCTGGTTTAAAATAAAGTTTTTTGATTGGTTCGGGCCAAAGTGGTCGCAGCGATGTCAATCAAAAAGCCTAGCATAAAATAAAATCACGCTTTTTTTCCCCAAAGGGTAAGCTATAACTGCACTTGTGTTTACGTCCTATGTAATAATACCAACCGATAACAAACCTACTTTGTACTTCTACAATACTTAACAGATAAACACCAACTAGATAAACACAGACCAAACACATCCGCTGTACTTGTGTAAATCACAGCATCTTATAAAAACTGAAGGGGAAACCCATTTCCACACGACGCAAAGCCAGCAACAGGAAAGGGGGGGAAGCGACAACTTCCTGTTTCTCCCCTATTTGTGACTCCTCTAGGAATTCATCCTCGGGCACTTGTCCTACCGCCGACGAGGCGAATATAGGTGGTGACTATTTTCTACACACATCAAAAGTATCTAGGGATCAACATATATTTTTGCAATAACTTTTCTCCTGATTGATATTAATTAAAATTTTCTTTAAGGATTCATCAAATAAAGTGTTTTCGTTTGTCACAGTAACGATAAACCAAGTCACCTTTGCATTAATAAAGAAATTTGCCATTTTCCTAATAAAGGGATTTTTGACATTTGAACCACTAACATTAAAGTTCGAAAAAAAGACTGAAATAACAGTTTTCTTTAAAATTTTATTGGGTAACTAATAATCCGTGTTTCTACCGCGAACACTAACAACACAAGAACATCGGTTTGGCATACTCAAAATGAGTTCATCCAAATCACGCTGTGGAATGGCCGCCCATGTTCGTTGCAACAACAAAAAAAGATCTTCTTGCGACTGGATACCCTCCATATTCGGCAGAGCTCTTCTCTGTAGCATATCCCATGCATGCTCAATCGGGTTCAAGTCTGGCGACTGAGCAGGCCAGGGCAGGACATTGATGTTAGCTGCGGCGAGAGTCTGTCTTACAACTCTTGCGGTGTGCGGTCGTGCATTATCATGCATTAACTGAAATAAGGGACCGATTTGCACTTGTAGAGGAACGATGACGTCTGATACAATCGTCTCAGCATAAATTTGAGCGTTGAGGTTGCCTCTGATCCAAATCAACTCAGTTCTTCCGCCGATCCAAATACCCGCCCATACCATGATGGTTCCACCACTATAAGGATGGACTTCCTGACAGGATTTTAATCGCTGTTGGCGTCCAGGGGTTCTCCAGTGTCGTATACGTCTTGTATCCGGTCTCATACCAAAACGAGACTCATCAGAAAAGCACACGAAACGCCATTGTTCTTCTGCCCAATTTCTGTGTTCAAGAGCCCATTGATATCGAATCCTACGATTGTGCATTGCTATAGGTGGTACCCGTAGCGGTCTTCGGGAATGAAGGTTCACTTCATGCAAGCGGTTTCTGACTGTTTGGTCGCTAATTAAGTTCCCTGAAGAGTGATGAAGCCTCACGGCTAACATCATGGCGGTTATTGTTGGAGCTCTTCGAGTTAAGATTTGAATGTATCGGTCTTGTCTCCGTGTGGTGCAGCGATACCGTCCTCCATGGCGCTCAGCCACGGTACCAGTGCTTCGGTAACGTGTCCAAAGTCGACTGATAACACTCTGACTTGTATTCAGAGCTAAAGCCACAGTACGTTGCCGGGAACCAGCTTCTATCATTCCCACGGCTCTGAGCATTTCTTCACTGCTTAAATGACGTCGCCGCTCCATAATAACGTTGGTTTTAATCAGTAGTAGGGAAACAGTAGCACTAATAATGTCTTCAATGCGTTGTATGTTTTTATAGGGAAAATATTGACAGCTTATTTTCATCTTTTACTCGAATTTGATTGAGAGTTCCTGATTCAAATTATGAAATGCACCAAAAAGGATCCATATAAATTTATAAAATCATAAATTTATTACAAAGCCACATCTCAATCTCAAGAAATCCGCATAAAAATGCTTGATCCCTAGACACTTTTGATGTGTGTATCTCAGCAACGTACAAACGTCAGCACATCAAGCTACAATCTGTGAAATGTCTTTAATAGATTTCCAACTTTATCGTTAATGAATTAGGTTCAAGGTTGATTGGGAAAATTTTACGTCAAATATAATTAATATGATGTGCTCACGTCTATACAAAAGATTATAGGTCCCGTGTCAGTAACAGCCCGTTCACACGACTACGATTCGTTTTTTTTGACGTATCGCCTTTTTTCACGATCTGTCAATTTTTTTGACAGCGGCAATGCTTTTTAAATGCCCGTGTTCACACGCGTCACGAATCGTGAAAAATGACAGACACGTCTTAAATCACGTATCGTCTTTTAAAAATCAGGTACGTCAAAAAACACTAATCGTGATTTTTATTGTGGCGGATTCACTGATGCGCTCGCTCCCGAAAAATCACGGTACTAATGTGTAACACCAATTCGTTTTTTTTTTTGCCGGATTGTTAAAACACGATTCCGTATGCAATGTGAACGTCCATCCGTCATCCGTCCAATCATCAACGACGGAAGCCGTGTGAACGGGCTGTAAAAAAGTTACACTGCTCTGTAATGTTGGTCTGGAGGTCGCAAGTGAGGTGGTTGAGCCTGGGGTCCTGGGTTTCGAATTTCTCAGGAGCAACCCGGAGTTTGGAAGTTAGAGTTGTTATACCCCTGTGCCTCGGAATGCCTGTCGGTCCTGCGCCTGATCTCTGCCCGGTCTTGCCGCATTGCGGTACCATGGGATTGTGAGAGTAAAAACACAGAGTGCACCTGTGTTTGCTACTTGGCTAATTTCCGTTGATACCGTAGCCAGATTCCGTCGGGAGTATCAAGGGTGGAAGGGACACCGACGCACAAACAGTTACCACGTACTCAGTACATAATTCTGAACTGATGAAAAATTGATATGTGCCCCCACATGTCAATTTTTCATCAGTTCAGAATTAACTAGTAACTAAATTAATTGGTAACTAAAAAAAAACTTTTTTGCAAAAAAAAAAAAATAACAGACTTCCAAAAACAAACGCAAAAAAAACTGGAAAATAACTTGACTTTCGGAAGTCGGTGACTATTGTTGGTTTCATTGACTTTTTTGCCACCAACTTCGGTAAGTAAAGGTATTTTCCACTTTTTTTTTTTGTTTTTGGAAGTCTGTTATTTTTTTGTAAAAAAGTTTTTATTTTACCCTTTTTAGTTATCGTATCACACAAATCCTTGTCAAGAATCAATTTCGCAATTTCTTTTACTTGAATGACATATTTTTTCCAGCTATTTGGATTTAAAAAGCAAACTAATAAACCGATTTTGATAAAATTTACTAAACGGGAAGTATGTCCTTTCAGATAAAAGAAGATTTTTCAAATCGGTTCATAAATGACGAAAATACCGGGTAACAAACACAAAAAAAACAACCGAATTGAGAACCTTATCCTTTTTTTTTGAAGTCGGTTAACAAAAGCTGTTCCTACAAAAGTGCAATACCTACATAATTATATGTATATATACACGAATACACTGTCAAATGTTTAAAACAACAGATTTTTTTAGTTAAATTACCGATGAACAATAATTTCAATGTAGGGTTGAGAATGATGCGCTTAATCTGTGGTAACCGTTTGTGTGCATCACTGCATCAGCGAAAACCCTGTCAAACAAATAACTTGATTTTGGTTGCTAGCTCTGGTCACTTCTCGCTTACCGCTAACGATGGGACAGGCGCCTTATTCTCCTCCTTCCCTTGGTAAACAACATTTGCATTAGAAAAATGTATTTGTGTTGTCTATTCTTGTATTGTGTGTGTTTAGTTTTTTTTTTCAGTTTGAGAGGGTTAACAATTGTTTTTTGTAAAGCTGTGGAATAAAAAGTTGAGTTAACACGTAGGAATTATTTTTAAATGTGTCCTCTTTAAAAATATCGCTAACTGTTGAGAAAAAGTTTTCATGGATGCGATGGTCAGATAGCTATTAACTCAAGAATAAATAATGACTGTGTGATATGATTTTCCATAATAAAAGATCATCTTTCTATTGAAAAAAAGGCCCTACAAGATGTAAAATTCGAAACAACTTCCGGTCTAAAATTTGCATGAAACATAAACTTTTCCCGCGGTTTCGCCCACGTTAAAATCGAAAATTATCCCATGGAAACGTACGGCTGCAATAATAAGTCCTATTTCCTAACCCAGGTGATAGCGTAACATCATCTGCCTAGCCTTTTCCCAACCATGGTGGGTTCGGCTTCCAGTCTAACCAGATGCAGCTGAATACCGGTATTTTACATGAAGTCACTGCCTATCTGACCTAGACAACCCAGTTAGTATACGGTTCAAAATTCAAATTCAAAAATTCAAAATAATTTATTTTCATTCACAAGTCGATTGATACTATTAGTGATTGGAGCCTCCTTTTAAGCATGAAATGCCTGTAAAAAATTACATAAATGACTTATAAATAGAAAATAATCAAATATCAAATTACAATTAAATTCAAAATCCAAAATAAAATCAAATTAAGTGAAGTAAAATCAAATATAAACAAGTTAAAGTAACATTTAAATTAAATGACAATCAAATTAAGAATGAATAAATTCAAGTCACAGTTTAATCAAGAATCAGGCTAAAATCACGCTTCAATTAAAAACCACACAAAATTTCAAATCAAATAAAATTCAAATAAAATCGAACGAAGGAAAATCATACCACAATTAAATGAAAAAATACTTAAAATTAAATAATAGTTCAATAAAAAAATTAAAATAAATAAGACTAAGACATCGCTATTATATTAAAAGACAGAAAATCATACGGTACTCCTTGCTAAAACTGGTTGACAGACTTTGGGGCTTCTGAAAACCTGTTACGACTGTCAAAGATTTACACAATACAGCTGGAACCAAAGGCTTAACGTGCTTTCCGAGGCACGGAGGAAACTCGGCATGAAATGGGTGGTCACCCATCCTCGAACCTAGTTTTTATTTAGCCCCGAGTTCCAGGTCAAAGCGTAACAAACAGGCAAATTTTGTCGGCTTCTCTGTTCCTCGATCATTACAATATCTTAAAAGTTCGAGTGAATCGGTTTCTTCTAGGCAAGCGTGCTCCACCCTAGGCCGCATCATCTCTTCATATCAGTCGAGTTGCGGCAAAATGCAAACCTACCTAGTATAAAAAAAAATCGACAAACCGTCAGCCAGACAGATAGCGTTACTTTCGATTTTAATGATATTAGTATGGATGAATCGATGCGTAAATGGAAGCACATCATAATTTCAGATAACGCACACTCAACGATTATAGTTTCTAAGTGTAGTATCGATATAATCAATCGGGTTACTCGATTATTCGCTTTCGCTACGTGCGTCGCATTCAGTAAGCGAATTCAGCGATTATAGTGTAATTATTTGTGGATTTTACGTTAGTTTGTGGTTTAATTGGAATAATTATCGTCGGGTGTATCTTGTTTGTTGGGATTTGTAAGCCCTTTAAAGGTATTTTTTTTCACATACGAGGGCTTTATAGTCAGTATACCTTTTAGGTATCAAAATGATAGGTGTCTTCTAGAGTTAGTGAAAGTGAGCATCACTTTTATCTAGGTTTATGTAAACAATCTTGCTGTCTATGTAATTTAATAACTCCAGCAGGGTTTCTTCATTGGTCTTGAAACCGCAGGAGAAGTACAGTCACGAGCACCAATACGTATACACTTTCAAAAAGTTAAAAGCAATTTTCGCGAGAAATAACAATTATAACTTGGAGATAAGATCTATTTCATAAAAACATGAGTTTCAAAATGCTATGTTCGATATAACATCAAATTTTAATCAGAACAGTAGAAGAAAATCACTTTTAAAAGTTGCTAAGTGTTTACATATTGATGCTCGTGACTGTACCTATTACCTATTTCTTTCTAATAGAAATACAACTAATATTATAAAATGCAAAAGTAACTCTGTCTGTGTCTGGAGATCTTTCTGTTATCTTCTTCTTCGTGTCACTGGCACGACAATTTTTATACTTTGTAAGCCAAGAACTTCGCCACTTCCACCGCGTCGTCAGTGGCAGCGCAGAGGTCACTCCGGCTGCATGTTTTTGGGCTAATAGACCAGGATAGGAGGTGGAGCATAGTTTCGGACACAGCTTCACAACCACACCCCTCTGCTGATTCATTGAGGTAGCCCCACTTAACGAGATTGGAGTTACATCTGCCCACTTGAGTCCGGAGACGGTTCAAAGACTTCCAGGTAGACCACGTGAGGTTTTTTTTTTGTTTTCACAGGAGTGGGAAATCCCCACGGACACCTCGACGAGGTAGTGCCGGACTCGAACCGGCTAAAACCACACTCCTGCCCCACCAGTGTTCCTCTGACCTTGACAGAGGCCTTTTCATCAGTTGTTTTGGCTTCTAGGTGGCTGGAGAGACCACATTATGTGCGTTTAATTTACGCTTTATATAATTATTATTTAAGTAGAATTTTAACACGCTGTAATAAACTTTTAAATGTTTGTTTTAGGTACTATAAAATGTATATCTTGCTAATATGGAGACTATTTTTCTACAATTTATTTAATTGAGGATTTTAAACTATGACTTTTCTTTTTAATTTTTATGATATTCTAACCTATATACTCAATATATAATTAAATATCATATAGACCACGTGAGGTTAGACCCGGCAGGAAGATGCTCACTTGGTGGTAAATAGTGAGTGGGAAGGGGGAAAGCTATTTTCCCACAGCTTGCATCGGGCGTCTGTAATATTTCATACGGATTCGGCTCTCAGGTATTTTAACTCTAGTTACTCTAGATAGTACATCCCTGTGGGATAATTTTCGACCTCCACGCTGGCGAAACCGCAGATAAAAGTTAGTATTTCCATAAATCCAAATCATTGCCATGGGCAATCAGCTTACAAGGCCACTACTTTACAAATAAAATAAGTAACTACCCTCTAATTGAAGGAAATTTCCCGCGCGACGCGTTTTTATGACCTTTTGGAGATAAAAAACATGGACTTGTTTGTATGAAAGCAAATTATGATCTTTTTACAGCCTACCTGCGACAACATTTCAGCGAAATTAATTTTTCAGACATATTAGTTGGATGAAAGTCCTTTGATATTGGAATTTCATTTTGCCGCTGTGTTATACTTCAAAGGGCGGGCAAAACATAATTGTATGGGATTAAATGTCTAACTGCCAGTTTTTGAAAGCTTTAGTTAATATGTTTTAATTTAAAACAGTTGCTAAGTGATTGGAACAGATCTTTTTTTGGTTAACTTATTACAATAGATTACTGATTTTTCGGAATCATGTGCGTATATATAATTATCACTTGCTTCGGTGAAGGAAAACACCGTGAGGAAACCAGCATGCCTGAGAGATATTACTCGACGTCATGTAAAGCCAAGTCACAGGCCCATGGCTTAAAAACACTGACACCAGGATAGGCACTAACCACACGATGAAGACAGAAGAAGACTTACAATCGGCACTGTTTAAACGACAATATTACAAGAGTCGCTTCACTCAAATGTGATTGACACCGATTCATTAAGAAAAAGATAACTGTTAGAAGGTCCACCAGTTTACTAGTTAAAAGAATTACCTCTTTTTTATAAAAACCGTTTTTTTTCCTTTCACAGCAACGATCCGGGCGATATTGCAGCAACAATGAAGAAATTGACAGCGTCCATAAATTTTAAAAGTGGATAAAATAAAACCTTTATGGGGATTACACAAAGGGGTTTAATACAGTGCATGGCTGTTGAGGGTTGATGGGGTGGAAAACAAAGAAAATTAAATGAACTGGTGATGGTAAAGTATAATCATTTCACAGAGCAAGATGTAAAATATATCCAGCTTTTGCCCGCGGCATCGCTTGCATGGAGGGGACGATTCTATGGTAACATGGATATATCATAGATACACCTGTACCTACCGAAGCTAACTGTGCAGTGTATATTTGCTGCCAAGCCATCTCAAAGATTGTTCACGCCGTTCAAAGTTAGGAGTACTTCGGCTGAAACGTACAAGCTTACTGAACTGCACCATTTGAGGGATGGCTTATGACCTGTGAGAATCGATCGGCATGTCAAGCTACACTTACCAAGGTCTGTGTATGAATGGGGGGCGGTCAATCAAAATCAAATTTATTTATTCAAGATTCCATTACAAGATACGGTCTCCCAAAAGGCCCTACACTGTCCAATACTAACTGGGTCGTGGAGTTCAGATAGGCAGTCGTTCCATGTAAAATACTGGCATTCGGCATTCAGCTGCATCCGTTTAGACTGGAAGCCTACCCCAACATAGTTGGGAAAAGGCTAGGCAGATGATGAGGATGTTACCTACCCAATTAACAACTTTCGAAGGGTCAACTAACGTAAAGGTTTTGTGGCCAATAATGTCTATTCGTATTTAGTTCTGTCGTATAAAATCAATATCGTTTTGTTTAGAGCTAAATATTGTAAATTAATTTGGAGCGAATTAATTATGTGGTTAATAATAACGGACGTCAGTGTAACCAATCAAAACCCGAACGCGATCAGCACATTTAAACGGCGTTCAAGAGTTGTCAGCGTCAATTTATTGCAGATAAGATACTTAAGATATAATATTCACCAAAATATTTAAACATAACATTACGTCAATTCCCAAAGGGTTGGGTAAAAGTGTATCTAACAGTAGACACACCCACATTTTGCCAGTTACATTCAAGTCCTATGTAATAGTGGGCGAGCCTATTGCCATCCTGCACAAATCCAGACTCCATGACTGCTACTGAGGAATTCCTGATGGAAATACTCAACAACGCTTCTTCTTTAACCCTTTCTTCCTTCCCGAACTGGAAATCGAACCCAGGAACACTAGAGCTTCGAGGCATAATATTTAAACCTCCTTAAATAAAACCTGCACTACCCACATCATTACATAAGTTCTATTAGCAGACGAGTCAGTCCCGCTCCCCGTCAGGCCCACAATAACATGTTCCCAACTAACTTGACACTTTTGAACGCTACTCTAAAACTAATATCGAACTTTATTACCTATTCTAGCGAACGGAACCGCGTTTAAAGCTGCCTGTTCATGGTAAGACAGCGAAATTGTGAGACATTTTTTTTTTGATAATGCTTCTTTATTCTCCGTATACAAATAAATAAATGGAAAAAAGTGCCTGTAATTAAAATATAAGCTTTTTTACTGATTGAATATGAAAGTTTAAACAGTACTTATTTAGGACTATGAGACACAGGATGTGCAGTTCCTCAATAGGTACTCCATAGAAAAACGAGGATTCTCCGACCAGACGGGTGTTGAGTCTGGTGGGTTATTGCCTGACAGTTGTTGTCGGGTTTTTCTATATAGTCTTAAGTCTCGGATAATCTTGCTTGCGCGATGTAGGAATTGAATGTTAGTTCTTCATTTTTGTCATAGATGGCGTTGTAGTATTTTATGTTCTATGTTGTTGAAGTACTCATTGTAGTGCCGCTACACTTATAATTTTTTTCTGTCTGTCTGTTTGTTCCGGCTAATCTCCGAAACGGCATTACTGATTTTGACGGGACTTTTACAGGCAAATAGCTGTTATAAGGAGTAACTAAGGCTAATTTGAAATTAGCCTTAGTTTAGCTTAGCTTGAAATTTTTAATAAAATCCGATTGAATGGAAGAAATGTTTTTTTTTTAAATAATATTTCACTCGGACGCAGGTCGCAGTCAACAGCTACTAAATAATAATAATAATGGTTGCCTTAAAGTTAATATTATATACAAATGCCTGAACTATATTCCACCTTTGTGAGACACTAGTGCCTGATGTAGGTTTTTGTGCAAACCAGCGTTACAAGTCACTAGTATTTAGTCGGCACATCTTTTGCATATTATGGCTGCATTGACGCACCTTCAGTTCTAACACACGTATTATACAGTGATGCATGGTTCTTGAATCGCGTGGCCATAATTGGAACTAACGCCGCCGCGCCGTCTTGTTTTTTCAACTTTGGTGGGGTCCATACAAAATACCCCCTGATCCATTGTTTCCATGATTGTAAACAACAAGAGCACGCGCGTGCACACGGAACGCTGTGAAAGCATGCTACATCTTTAGAGCCCTTAACTGGAGCCGGTGTCACTCTGAAACAGGCTAAAACATATCATGCAGGTCGCGTACATTTTCATTGCTGAAATCCGCTCTCAAGCAAATTAATTTTACTTACTAACCGACTTCAAAAAAGGAGTGGGTTTTTAATTCGTTTTTTTTTTGTTTTTGTTTGTTTGTTACCTCAAATCTTCGTTATTTATGAACCGTTTTGAAAAATTCTTCTTTTATTTGAAAGGACATTTTCCGATTGGTCCCATAGAAATTTCATCAAACTCGGTTCTGTAGTTTGGTTTTTAAATCAAAATAGCTGGAAAAATATATCATCCAAATAAAAGAAATTGCGAAATTGATACTTGACAAGGATTTGAGTGTGATACGATGACTAAAAAAGGTAAAATAAAAACTTTTTTGCAAAAAAAAATCTATGAAAAAAACAATAGTCACCGACTTCCGAAAGTTCACATTTAATTTATTATTATATATTTATTTAAGTCGGTAATCTTTTTGCAAAAACAGTTTTTATAACGTCATGGAGCAATTTATGTAACAAAATCAATAGATAATTGGTGCGGAAAAAAACTAGTAACGAAAAAAGTGTCACGTAACGTAACATTACGCCTGAAATCCCCGAACGGTTGGGCAGAAGTGTATCTTACAGTAGGTACACCCACATTTTGCCAGTCCAGAACGTATGTTACTCTGAAATAGGCCTAAAACGTTGTGCGTCAGTAGTATGTGTCACGTAAAACAGCGAAATTGTTCTCTAAAATATTTCATCCTACCATAGTTGCGACATTTAAACGGAATAATGTAACATATTTTCCATGCAAGGCACTTTTACTGAAAAAGGTTACTTATTTGTAAAAGACGACTTCATAACGAGTTCTTGGAAAAAGAAATCTTTTGCGGAGACTTATTTTGTAGGAAGTTTTGTAGGGCTTGAATTCTGGGAATATAGATGCCCGCAGGCTCCAGGAAATGAGATAAATAAAAAATATTGACGTCATGTGAGAAGTTTATATACTTTGTTTAAATCAATTGAGCTTATCTCTCTTTGATTTGAGAACCAAGCAAGAAAAAAGCATGTGCAAAAAACTTATTGAAAATTTTATGAGAATCCAAAGTTGGTAGAAAGAAACTAAACGTTGTACACCTTGACTAAAAATGTTGTTGTTGAAATGTTGTTGTTGTTGTTGTTGACATTTCTGCCAACCTTCTTCCAAATTGCATCGTTGGTGTAGTAGTCGCAAGCGCGACTGCTGAGCGTGAGGTCCAGGGATCGATTCCCGGGTCGGGCAAAATGGTTATGGGTTTTTCCATCAGGAATTTCTCAGTAGCAGCCACCGATCTGGATTTGTGCCCAGTTGATTTCAATAGGCTCGTCCCGTATTACATAGGACTTAAACATAACTGGCGAAATGTGGGTGTACTATTAGGTACACCTTTGCCTAACCCTTCGGGGATAACCGGCGTGATGTTATGTATGTGTGTACGTATCTCCCAAATTAATCGCAGCGACTAATCGCACGTCCATAACCCGCTTTACGGATAAAGTCGGTATCCGGAACTAGGTCGCCATATTGTGTTGTGATTGAAATTTAATGCCTCTGTTCGCAGTTTGTTTTAAAACAACTTTCTTCGGACTTCGCTATGTAAGATTTACTTCGTTGTTCGTACATATACTGTTAAGTTTCCAAGGTTAATAGTTGAAGCCTTTATAACCCTCCCTTTAAGTTTGAGAGGGAAGTTTTAGTTGAGGGTAGGTATATTTAGGTTTGATTCCGTTTGATGTGTGTTCTAGATTTTTGGTAGGTAAAGTTGAAGGTAGGATGAATATTACATCATTTTAGATGGAAGTATATTTTGTTAAACTTCCTATAAGTTTCTCAGTAATCATTATTTTATACTAAATAGGCTTGCGTTTAGCCGCAACTCGCCTGATGTGAAGCGATGATGCGGCTTAGGGTGGAGCACGCTTGCCTAGAATAAACCGATTCACTCGAACCTTGAATAGATCCAGAGAAGCCAGTAGTGAATTTCATAGACTGGCGGTTCGCACAGTAAATGTGGAATAAAGAATTGAGAATTGGAAGCATAGCGCAAACAAAATAAAAGCAACAAAAAATAATCATCTAACATCGGTGTTCGCCGCCTTTCAGCGCGTCGCACCGCTACAAAATCTTCGCCGCCTCCACCCGACTGCACTGACGAGCGGTGTCGTGGGAGAACCGCCTAACGATTGGTCCAATAAATAAACATTATCATTATCTTAGCATACAAATGCCCTTATTGGACATAGGAGTCCCCAAAACATCAACACAAACCGGTCCTACATTACGTTGTTCTTGGTTAACACCGAATTAATTAAGAAAAAAAAACACAATGAGCATTTAGCTCATTATTTCGAGTTCAAAATAAAATTTAAAAAAAGCGTTAATTTTTTCATGTAAAACACTGGTATTCAGCTGCATCCGGTGAGACTGGAAAAGGCTAGGCAGATGATGTTAATTTCCTGAGTTCATAACTTTTGTTCTGATTATAAGCAAGTGGCGCCTCCTGTAACAGAGAGAGCAGGTACTATCTCCGCAGTATGGAGACATGGGGAACATTTTTCACGCTGATTGATGGCGGATTATGTCTCTCCCTATTCTGAAAGGGTAAGATTTGCAGTGCGGTTTGGGGTAAGAAAGCCTGCATACATACTATGGTGCTGAGTGATCACTAATCCGCCTAAAATGCATGGGGTTTCTACATTGTATATGAATCTTGGCATACCTTGTTAAAGAACAAAAATCATTAAGTAAATCGGGAAACAGATGGATGAGAGACGCACAGAACAAAGATGTATGGAAGAAGAAAGGAGAGGCCTATTATTCCCAAACAGTGGGTTATTCCAGGCTGAAATGAAGATGATTATCATGAGGTAATAACTACACATCATTAACTAACCCATCACACTAACATCTTTAACTATACATCATTGTCTAGAGTTTTGAAGTAACTTAACACTGAACTTACACTATCACTTAAGGGATATCAAAAAAAAAACACGAAACGAATGTGAACATCAATTTTTTTTTGCCGAATCGTGATAAAACACGATTCCGTATGCAATGTGAACGTCCATCCGTCATGACGTAACCTGTTTTATGACAAATCGTCAATTACGGAAGCCGTGTGAATGAGCCCTTGAAGCGACTTTTGCCGTGGAAAATTCGCTGCTAAGCACCTAGCATATGAGTTGAATCATAATTTGTTCGTGTGCTCACAACCCGCCTCCCAAGTCGTCGTTATACGCAGTTATAATGACTTGTGCATACTTACAAGTAAAAATATATTTTTTTAACTCAGTAGTGAAAGTGTTATGAGACTGTTTTAATATTGAGCTCCCGATATTTCGGCGCTCAAAAAACACGCTTGCTCGTTTTTTCGGTAGCTCAATATTAACATTAATCGCGGAAGATATCCCGTAAGTGACAGTGTAAGGTAAGTTATAAACCGTGGAAGCTTAAAATAGTCTCTTAACACTTTCGCTGCTGAGTCATTTTAACTACGTATAACTACGACTCGGGAGGCGGGTTGTGAGCACACGAACAAATTATTGTTCAATCCATATGCTGGGTGCTTAGCACTGAAGTTTACACTGCAAAAGTCACTCCAAGGGCTAGACGGATGGACGTTTACATTACATATGGAATTATGTTTTATCACGATTCGGCAAAAAAAATACCAATTGATGTTTCGTGATTCTTTGGGGGCGAGCGCATCAGCAAATCCGTCACAAAAATCAAGATTCGTAATTTTTTAACGAACGTGATTCTAAAAGACAATACGTGATATTAAGACGACCGTGATTTAAGACGATACGTGATTTAAGATGATACGTGATTTAAGACGTGTCCGTCATTTTTCACGATTCGTGATACGTGTGAACATGGGCATTTAAAAAGCATTGCCGCCGTCAAAAAAATGACGAATCGTGAAGAAAGACGCTTCATCAAAAAAAAAACGAATCGTCCGAATGAGCCGCAAAATATGATGAAAATGTTATCAAATCACCAACAACAGTTCCAAAATTTTAAGAAACTTTAAATTATGTAAGTTATTATTGAGTTTGAAATTTGATAACTACGCAAAGAATAAGCAGCCAAAGATAAGTTCAGAAATAAAAAATAAACAAAACTAAATCAATAGAAAACGCGTTAAGTTTCCAAGAAATCGAACGAAACTAAAACTTGCTTACACAATAAACCTTGGATTGGAAGTCAATCAAAATCTTCCTATAGAAAACATATAAAAAAGGGGATTGTTCGAAATCCGTGGCAGCCTACTAATCAGTGGTAAAGCCACGGTGGCTTTCGCAAACAGAATCCCCGACAAAACAGCGATCTTTGACTTTTGTGGTACAAAACAGAAACTTACGGCTTGTTGCTGTTTTTTATTTATTTGATCTAGTTACTAGACGGATTAAATTGAAGAACCAGCAATCTTATGATTAAAAAGCCTGAAAAGGATGAGCAACCTCCTTCAAGGTTGAATTCTCATGATAAAACGATACGGGTTAATTTTTGGTTTCTTGAGTTATATGGTAGTTAAAAGTGCTAAAGTAATGTTAATATAACACGGTCAACTATTAGTAAGAGTACCTAATACCTACGCGACACGAGCACATGCACCATTACAAAAACTATTCAGATTCACCACAGCGTCGTCTTGATCACTCAGACCTTTGTGTTATGTCTTAAACTCAATATTGTGCTAAGCTATCGCATGCGAATCGTATGACTTATCCCAAAAAAAGACAAGTTATAATACATAGTTTTCGAACCGACTTTAAAAACTACACGCAGCACGCTTCTCTCAAAACATTGGGCCAGCCACAAAATCCTTCAAATTATTGGGGCCATAAGTAGCAGCGGAGGACTCTTCCTACCCCATGACAAATCAAAACGTGACTTTCGGTGATTTTCTATTGACTCTCACCCACTTCAGACATACAGGACAATATTGGAGACGGATGATATGGTACAAGTAATGAATGCCTTTATGTTCGTATATGGAGTTATCGAGAAAAAGGGCGGTAAGTGTGCTTTCTGAAATGGTTTACTGAATTTAGTTGATTTAGGTTGACTTGTTGTTGTGTTTTACTACTGGAAATTGATACTCCTTTAGTACTTAAGTGAGTAAAAGGCGGTCTCAACAACATCCTGGAGGCATTATTATACTAGACGCGCAGTACATCTAGCGATCTTTTGGTGTCATTGACCCATAGATTACCCGGGTACAAACTCTGGCAGTAGGCCTTGAAAAGAGTCATGCTTTTATAAAGAATTTTATGGGAGTGACTTGCAAATAATCTGGAGAGTTAAGTTCCGAAAATTACAATATAGTAAAAATTAAAAATAGTGTGAAAATATATCATCCGGTGCAAATATTTCTGGGCTAAATTTATTTTTCCTTGTTTTGTTTTCTCCGGTCGATTGGCCATTATCTTAGCCATGCCATCGTTGTCTAGACCTCCTTTGGCGGCGACGCCATTACAAAATAACTTAGGGAGGAGTTGAAGGCTAAGGTCTCCTTCTTCATCCAGAAGTGGGACAATACAGATCGATAAAAAAGTAGGTTCAGTTTTTATTGCAATTTTGGACCCACAAACACTAAAATAGCTCTACAAATTAACCGGAATTGAAAAATAATATCTTTTACAAATGTTTGTCTTACGGCAGTACGTTAATATGTTATGCAATAGTAGTCCTTTTAGATAAAAGAAGAATTTTTCAAATCGGTTCATAAATGACGAAGATATGAGGTAACAAACACGAAAAAAATACTACCGGATTGAGAATCTCCTCTCTTTTTTGAAGTCGATTAAAAAGAAAAATAAATATCATAAACATACCACTACTAATAACAGCGTACATGAAATCCTACCCCAACTCTTATATCGAGAGGGAACACGTGACCAATTAGACGATACTTCCTCTTAGAGCCGTGATTGGGAACTCTTTTGTTTTACCTTCGTTACCATACGAAGTAAAACTTACTTTACTTTTTAGCCTCGGGAAATGGAATGGTGAAATTTTTTCGATGCGTTCGTTGAGAATTTTAATGTTTGTAGTGTGAAAGCCTCCTTTCATTTATGGGGTCCTGGTACTCGTAAGTAAGATAAGGGCTAGTTTTTTTATATTTATTAATGACGAGGTTTTAGGTTAAGAAGGAGTTTGAAGAAGATTTCAGTTGAATCGAAAAGAAAATATAAATTAAGAAATAAAACATACATTATTGCACAATTGTAACAAGTTCAGGTGTAGAAAAAAAAGTTTCAAAGTAATTAGTGTCCCGATATTTGCGATCACAATTCATAAACAGTATTTTAGTACAACTTAAAGTCGCTCGTTCAGCTGCTTTTAGTTTGACTCGAAATTTCAATATCTGGATAATGAAGATAAATACAACACAAAACGACAATTTATCATTTTAATTTAGGAATATTTCAGCTAGCTACGAGTATTTGCAACGTTGCCAACTTAAAGAAAGCAGGGTACACTCTGAAAGTTAAAGTATGTAGATCTACTATAATAAATTATCACACATCTATACTAATATTATAAAGCTGAAGAGTTTGTTTGTTTGGTTGAACGCGCTAATCTCAGGAACTACTGGTTCAAATTGAAAAAATATGTTAGTGTTGGATAGCTCATTTATCGAGGGAGGCTATAAAACATCACGCTGCGACCAATAGGAGCGGAGCATTTATCAAAAATGTTACGAAGACTAAGTTGCGATGGTCAGCTAGTTTATTTATAAAGATAACGATTTTATCATACCTAATTCCACATCAGCATCAAATATCATAATATGCCTAGCCTCCAGTCTCACCGGATGCATCTAAATACCAGTATTTTGCATGGAGGGACTGCCTATCTGACATTCACAACCCAGTTAGTACTGGGTAATACGATACCCCTTTGGTAAGACTGGTTGTCAGACTTTCGGGCCACTGACTACCTGTAACAACTGTTAAAGATCTACAAATGACAGCCGGTACCAACGACTTATCGTACTTTCCGAGGCACTGAAAAAATTCTGTATGTAATGGGTGGTCACCCATCCACGGACCAGCCTAGGCAAGCGTGGCGGCCCGAGCGGCTGTTATTATTTAGCCACGAACTCCTATCAGTACCAAATATCAACATCTAATAAAAAAAGCCAGACGTGTTGTCTCACACCAATTACTCGCCTTCTGTTAACTTAATTACTTTTATCACCACTACATTACAGGTATAAGTACAAGCCAGACATATAGAACAAGAACAGCCCATCTTATTGGTCATAAATCTTTGCCGAAACCGTCTGAGCCTCAAGCAATTTTGGTCAATATTAGACATGAAAGACTTAGCATCTAAGACGAAATTTGTGGCACAGCGATTAATATTAAGTGGATTTGTAGTTTGGGTCTAACAGAGGTGATATATTGTTTGGCGTTTTACACTACAAGTTGGTAATTTTGCGTAATGGAGGGAGAGGATTGAACTTGAGTGTCTAATAGTGTTTGCTTTTGTGGTAGCTTCATTATTTTGTTTAGATTTTGGTGTTTTGTAGGTTTAGTGCTAAATATTTGGCTGATTACTAAAAATGTAAATTTTATAACATAACACTCTTGCAATCCCTAAAGTGTTAGGCAGAGGTGTACCCAATAGTACACCCAATTTCGCCAGTTATGTTCGTTTTAATTTTATTTAGTTTACTAATAAATTATCTATATGAGCGCACCTTTTTCTGAAATTTTATAACTACATAGCAAAACAGTCCGTCTCTTGAAACTCAAAATCAATATAATAATAAATTATCTAAAGTTTCAGCTTCCCAAATATCGAAATGCGAGAATTTCCACATTTGGAAATATAGGTTGAGCTGAATTTATCAGAGGATTTCACGTATATGTATGTCAAACATAATATTTGAACTATTCGCAATCGATACATGCTCAGTAGAATAAACAATAAAGAGACCATTAGGTGCCTCACTTTGTAAAAGCAAAGCCAAGTATACCTTAGCTATAGACCTCATTCAAATTTACGATGGCAAAACCCTAAACCACCATTCAAAGGAAAAAGAACAAAAAGATCCGAGACCCCCAATTTTTCAAACTCCACATCCGAAACTAGAAAGTCTCAGTAACGTTCAGTGTGACGTCGATATTTGTAAAACATAAGCCATAAGCTGTGTGACACGCGATCAAATAAAACACACACGCTCAGGATTACTGAACCCTTTCGTGAAGATTTTTTTTGGGAAGGTTCCAAAGGAGGAGCGACAGCGGCGATTACCTTTTACGAGTATCTTACAAATATTTTTATTAAGATCTATCAAACTCAAACTCAAAACTCAAAGCATTTATTTCAATTAGACCATTACAGGCACTTTTGAATGTCAAAACACAAAAAAATAAACTAAGCTACAGTCCCAGTCACACGGCATAATAACTTGTGAAAGTACTGTAGTTGCCCATTCGAAAGCGTAGATCTCTATGGAGAAGAATGGGCAAGAAACTCCATGGACACTCTTTTAAATCATTATGTTGTTACAAAGTCTCGGTTACATCATTCATGTCGAGATTAAACATACATGTGAGAACGATGTAGAAAGACGTGCGAGTAAGAGCGTCCAGAATAAAAAGATAAAATTAACAATTCAAAAATACAATAATCCATGGCACCTGCGAGATGACCAGTCACAACTGACAGCGCCCGTTCACGAACATGACGCATGGATCAGCCATCATTCAACTCAACCATTTTGGAGGGAACTAAACGACCCGACACACGCGCCACCATCAGCGAGACATTTTAGTGAGCATGACATTCTCTCAACCGCCAGGGCAAATTCGAGTCAGTAAAAGATGTAAATGGTAGCTTTATCGTACATAGAACTCACACATGTGCTATGCAATTATATAATACTAAGAGACTGAATCTATACAATGCAAAGATATGTTTACAATCTTCTGCAGCTTCCACAATAACTTCACAAAGTAATCAATTAGTTTGCCCCTATGGTTGTGGAGCAGGACCAGCATTGAGCCAAGCATTTTTATCATCAATGTAGTCTCCCAACTTATAGTATGCTTGCCTACATAGTGTGCGTTTTATACAAGATTTAAATTTCGTCTCATTCAGTTGTAGAATGCCGGGAGGAATTTTATTGTAACATTTTAAACAGTACCCCATGAAAGATGAGTCTACTTTAGCTAGCCTGAAACCTGGCTGAACTAGATGGTCCCTGGTTCTAGTATTATAGTGGTGTCTGTCGCCTCTTTTACTAAATAAATGCAGATTTTTCCTAACGTACATGATGTTTTCATAGATGTATTGGCAAGGTACTGTCATGATGTTAATTTCCTTAAACAGTTCTCTTAGAGAATCGCGTCTACATAGATTATATATGGCTCTGATGGCTCTTTTCTGCAGAATAAATATAGACTCGATGTCTGCACCCGTCCCCATAGTAAAATACCGTAAGACATAATACTATGAAAATAACTAAAATAGACTAGCCTCGCGGTATCTACATCAGTAAATTGACGGATTTTCCTAACAGCATATGCTGCTGAACTCAGCCGTCCTGCAAGAGATGTTAAATGAGGACCCCATTGTAGCCTTGAGTCGAGCGTGATCCCTAAGAAAACAGTTTCATCGACGAATTCTAGTTTCTCTTGATTCAATACTATGTCACAATCACTAGTTTTGACATTTGGTAGGGCAAATCTTATGCACTTAGTTTTTTTCCCATTTAATACTAAATTATTCGCGGTAAACCAATTATGGACTTGCAGTAGGGCGCTATTTACGTCGTCAAGAATTGTGGCACGTCTGTTTATCTTAAATATCAAAGAAGTATCGTCGGCAAACAACACCATTTGAGGTTGGTTTTTAAATAAATGGGGTAAATCATTAATATAGACTAGAAAGAGGAAAGGACCCAATATAGAGCCTTGTGGTACACCCATCCTTACTTTTAAACCCATTGAATTGACACCATTTATTTGTACTTGCTGATGTCTATCGTTCAAATACGATTTCACTAAACTGAGCGCAAGTTTCCCCAAACCGTAATGCTCAAGTTTAAAGAGTAGGGTTTCGTGGCTTACGCAATCAAATGCTTTCGAGAGGTCACAGAAGATTCCTATGGCATCTTGTGCCTCTTCCTACGCAGTGAATATGTGTTTTAATAATGTGACACCGGCGTCAGTCGTACAACGTCCTTTGGTGAAACCATACTGTTTCTCATGTAAGATCTTATTGGTATTAAAGTGGTTAAGCATCTGATTAAGCATTACCTTTTCAAACACCTTGCTGAAAACCGGCAATACGGATACGGGTCTATAATTATTCGTATCTTTACTGTCCCCGGATTTGAAAAGTGGTATTACCTTGCTGTATTTCATAAGGTCCGGGAAGACGCCTTGGTCCACACACAAATTAAATATTAAAGCCAAGTACGGTGCTATAGTCTCAATAATAGCTTGACAAACTTTAATAGACATTCCCCATAGATCTTCTGTTAATTTGATTTTGATTTCCTTAAAGGCTTTAATGACAGCTATGGGGTTTATATGTTTAAATTGAAACTCAACCGGACAGGCTGAAACATTTGCTCTTAATAAATCAATAGAAAGCAAGGGTGAGGAATTTAAGGTTTCAGTAGTTTTAAGTGGGATACTGGTAAAGAAATCTACAAATTCTTGAGCAACTTCATTTTTAGAGCTTAGAAGACCACGTGAGGTTTCTAATGTGATATCATTATTGTATTTTTTATTTCTATTAGTTTCACTATTGATAATTTTCCAAACCGTCTTTATTTTATTATCTGCGGATTTAATCTTGTTGCTAATGAATAAGGCTTTAGCAACCTTGCAAGTGTTTTTAAAAATTTTTGAGTATGTTGCAACATATTTATTAAAAGTTTCTGAATTAATGTAAGGCTTGAGGCCGTACAGCTCAAACAATCGCTCCCTACTTTTCCTAATACCCTTAGTTGCCCAGTCACTGAACAAAAACTTTGGGTAAATAGATTTAGTTTTCATTTTTATTGTATTATTAAACTCCGTGTAAACTACCGAAAAGAATTCCTCATAAAATTGATTTACATTTTCAATAATATATCCCGGAATGCCTAAATTACTAATTTAAAATTATTCAAATTACTGGGTGTTATTTGTCTAGACTTTATCTGGATTTTTTGTAATGGTGTGTAGGACTCGAAAACAACGGTTTGACCACTGTGATCAGAAGGAAGGTAATTTACAATGGATTTATCTAAGTAGTCGCAACAACAAAAAACATTATCAATACATATAGCAGTATTTTTAGTAATTCGGGTTGGTTCCGAGAACACGTTTAACAAATTAAATGATTTAAAAAGATGTAATAATCTACTGCTATTTGAATTTTTCTCTAAAATATTAACATTAAAGTCACCACAGATAACGAGTGATTTATTACTAGTAGCAAGTTTTGCTAAAGCATCCTCCATTACTGACTCAAATAAAGAGTAGTTCTGATAATTTGGGGGTCTGTAAACGCACACTATTATATGCTTATCTAGCTCAACACAAGACAGTTCAATATTATGCTCAACCGATAGATCAACAATATCATTACGAGACTTAAATTTAATACAATTTTTAACTAAGATTATTGAACCCCCACGCATCTTAGTTTTCCGGTTAAAGCAACTGCCCACACTGTAATTTTCGTAATTAATAAGCATTTCAAAGTCTTTTAACCAATGTTCAGTGAAACAAACTATTTCAAACTTTGTTTTTTCTAAAAACAATTCAATTTCTAATTGCTTTGAAGCGAAGCCTTGAATATTCTGGTGAAATAATTGCATGGAATTCTGCTTAGCCCCTTTTTTACATCTAGCTTTTTGGGAGCAAGAAGGTACCTGTGTGTTGTTGGTTATAGTAACATTACTGTTACTGGTATCTTCTGTTGTCTTACTAACTAGTTTAAATGAGCATCCGGAGTGAGCCCCAAGACTCCTATGCCATTACAAGACAATGAGACCCTAGTACTAGTGGACCCTACTTGAGAATCTTCTTTAGTTACACATGGATCCTCGTTCGTAAAATAATTGTAAAAATCAATATTAGTAGTCTTACTAATAGTCGCAGTGTTAATAATAGAACTATACATAGACATACTATTTATGTCTGAGTGAATATTAAAAACTAATAGCCGAGCTATTTTGTGTCTACAACTAATAGGTAGATACACATTACCCCGTGTCGACTTAAGATTACCAATAAAACTGTTGATATCAAGATATATAAGTTTGTCACTATAGTGACCTACTAAGAAATGAACATGCTCATTCAGCATGTGAATATAATTGTTTTTCTTGCTTGACAATTTTTCTAAGTATGGGAAAGCACACAATATTATTTTACGACAGTTCAACTTTAACAATTCAGTTACACTGTCTGTGATATCTTCTTTTTTAATTTTTGAACTATTTCCAATAAATATAGTGATGTCTGTATTAATATTATAAACATTTCTAGTTACTGAGGCCATTATCTGTTTGTATGTTGACCCTGGCATGCAATGATTTTGATTAGAAAAACTCAGGTTATTACTAACTAATTTACCTACACCTCTTCCTATACTATCTGAGAACATTATTGAGTAAGAACAATCCTGACTATCATCTATCCCTGGCTGTACCACAAATAATCATGTGTTATATTAACTGTTTCTTGGTTGAGTACACAGTCCTGAGATAAATTCTCAGCCCGGGACGGGTCCTCCATTACCTCAGGCTGGACAGTATCTTGGTTGGTAACTGACTGACAACTACATTGACACATTACCAACTCATTTGCTGCAAGAATATGTTCCCTAATTTGGTTCTGAGAACTCACATACCTACTGGAAAGGGAACTAAGTGAGTCCTGAAGTACCTGTATTTCAGCCTGCAAATGCCGAGTATCAATTTCATAAATTTTTATACTGTCTTCTAATTTTATTTGGTAATTATTTAACTTATTAACTAAATCAACACGCTCTTTCCTCAGTGAAATATTTTTGGAAAATTGCTTATGTTGTTTCCTAAATTGATAACATTTTTTAATTATTCTATTCAGTTTAGCATATTTTTTAATTTTCTTGTTGCTAACTGTATAATTCTGTTTTAGTAAGGAATCTTCAGTCAGATCAATGGTTATTAAGGAAGGGGGGTTACAATTACTATTTAATAATTCGTTATATAAGATGTTAGTTTCTTTAACCTGAGTATGTTGTTTTTCTTTCTGTAACTTTGATATACAATTATTGGCATGAATTAATTCATCTTCTAGGTCCCTAATTTTATTTAAAGCCTCCTCGTACAAGTTACTACAATTATTGAAACCATCCGTGACCACCTTCAGTTGATCCCGTTCATCAACAACGTCCAAGTATTGCTGATGTAGGACCACTAGCTCTCGTTTTAAGCTTGAGTTTTTGCCATTAACTGAATGAACTTCCACCTCACTCTCATCTCTCTCCTGTAACAGTTGTTGGACTTGGAGGTTTGATTCTTTAAGTTCTTGGAGGGCCGTTCTCAATTTTAGCTCCATATCCTGAGCAGTAGCCTTTCGGGTCATCACAGGCATGGTTTCAGGAAAGGTTACTGAAAATAAGAAGTAAAGAAACGGTGAGAACTAATAGAATTGACCAATTAAGAAAAGTTAGTGGTAAAAGGGGGAAAAAAAAAACCGAGGGAAAAGTGTTCAGTTATGAAATGAAATGAGGTAGGCTGCTATATTAGCTTTAACAGATTAACTATAATTATATTCAATGCATCTAACAGAATATTAAATTTAACTGATTCTATTGTCATAAGGTATTACTTATTCTTAAGTGGGTAGGTTGCATAGGAAAAAAAAAATTAAACTTATTATTAAGATATTACTTAAAGACAATAATGCATATTAATGACCATACACGTTATATTACTGAATTTATATTGAAACGATATAATAAATAACAGAGTTATGGAATTACTCTCACTGTTTTGTTTTTTACGACCGGTTGTCAACAAAGCGATTAAGAACCAGTACAGGGTATAAATTAGCAAAAAGCTTTACTAAAAAATGGCATAGATGTGTGATTGATATAAAGTGACGATTGTGTGCTGTTATTATATAAAAGTAAACAATACTTCCCCTGAATTTTCCGTATAAATCCGCAGTTAGAACGTCATCTGTTGTTTTTAGGTTACCGGTAACGTTGTATTGGCGAAAACTTAATTTATCATCAGGAAAACAATTTTCCTGAGTATTTACGCATTTATATTACGTTTTCTCAAACAATTACACCTTAATATAACTTATTTAATAATTTAATTTAATTTTAAAATACGGAACAAAAATTTTACATGTCACTCGGGCAGTGTTGCCATTTTTTTCTATATTTTGAGAGTGCTATTCTTTTTTTATCTAATGTCCTGTTAAGTACTTTGTGTGGAATGAAAAATGAAAAAAGAGCAATGGCAGGTTTCCATGTATTTATTTATGTGCAGTACCTTAAAAAATAAATGCATGAAAATCTGCCATTGTTCTTTAATGGCATAGTTATATTTTTATGTGACAGTGTTTTTATTTGATTTAAATTGTCCTGTCCGACCGTGAGGTTTCCTTAATACTGTTTTAACATTTATTTTCTGTTAGTTTGATTTGATGTCTTCCTGCCATATTTGTGACGAAAAACGTATTTTTTTTTTTTTGTTATTGGGTTTCCTCCTATTATGAAGTTTTGACAACATTATATTTAGTATTGTTTTTTAATCTACATAATAATCGACTTTATTGTGAAATATTTAAGTAACACATATGTATAATTATTACCTACATTATATTATACAAACTACAAGTAGACAATATTTAGTTTGAACAGCCACAAAATATTTTTTCTTCTCCACCCGCTCTTCACTCAAACCACCCCCTTTATAAATAGCCTCAATATTTCTACCGAGAATGTTTGGTGACTGCCGAAACCCATCAATCGGTGACCAGCGAACACCGGATATATCCTCACTCCAAGAAGATTTGGACGGCCTTAATGATCGGGACTGAAGTGTTAGACTGAATGAGGGGTCATTAATACCTGTAAGACTAGAGTTTTCAGGGTTGAAAGAAGGATAAGTGACGGTTTATTTTTGCAAGTAGAGATCTGGAATTTAAATGGTGCCTATCATCGTCAGATTTTTTGATAGACAAGTACTCATCATGACGTGTATTTTGGGGTTGTTACACGGGGTGAAAGGGACACCGTACCGATAACAAAAACCATATTTTCGTCGGTTTAAAAAAAAAAACAGCTGTTTCTTCTAAAAGTGCAATACCTACACGGTCAAAATGTATGGAACAGCTGTTTTTTTTTTAAATTACCGATGGTAAATTTCTATGTGGGGAAGGATGTACTGAGTACGTGGTTACCGTTTTCGCGTCGGTGTGCCTGTATGTACCTAAAAATATTAACATAAGTTTAGCTTTTCAGCTGTCCCTGTTTATTGGGCTTGTCAGGTGTATTAGTCAAGAATCACATTTTGTTAAATTACTTGTTAATAAAGTTTAGTTCAGATTTGAAAAAAAAACTTACAGTCTGCATTGGATGAGCAAAGTTTGAGGAAGAAAACATTAAGTTTTAGTTTTCTTGTTTATTATTATGATTCCACTCGAGGGAAGCGATGGGTAAAGCTAGCTTTTTAATAAAGAAATAAGTCTGTTTACAAAAGAGCTGTTTCTATAGCGTTACGGAATTTATGCAGTTTAGAAATAATAATTAATAATAATAATCTAATCTACTTAATTGAATATATGAAATTTGTTTATGATAATAATTAATTAATTGTATGATAAATGATATAAATAATAAAAACTAATATTTTGCACGCTTGCTTACAGGCAGAATACAGCGCCTTTTAGGATATAAGATCTTACCTTGTATATAGTGTATTTCTTGCAAATAAACATTATGATTTGATTTGATGAAGTTAAGAAAAATAAAAGATAAAGACCAGCTGATCTCAAATAAAAACACAATTTGTTCACCCCTACCTACTTTTCTCAATTACTCCAATTTGCCTAGGTTCTTTTAAATTCAAGTCCTTTTTCATTCATTTATTTTGTCCTTCATCCTCTTTTCATCCGATACTATATTTTTCTGCGTCAAACATTAGTTTATTCATGTCCTTTGAAAAACCTGGGGTAGCCATTTTTTAGCTCTCTTTCATAACGAGTCCGCGTAACACTCGTCAGTTTTCCTCAGTCGTCAAAATTAATATACGAACAATATTTATACGAATGCAATTTAAAAAATTATCTTTTAAATTAGATGAACGAATCAAAAGCATTGATTTATTAACATTAATAGAAAGATGATAAAAAACTAAATCAAAATCCATCCTTTAAAATTAACATCCATCATTCATCATAATTTTCCACCAACGAATGACGAAGACCCGAAGAAAAGTGACCGAAGTGGGGAAGTGAGTGTTATCCTTCGAGTGACGAATTGAAGAAAAGTGTCGAATAAGCGAAATTGGCGAATTCGGGTAAGTGTCGAGTTGAAGCAACTATCGAATTCACACAAGTGTCCAATCAGCGAAAGTGACGAATCAACGATACTGTCTAATTAACTAACGTGACGAGTGAGGGAAAATGACCAGTGTTACGAGGACTCTTCATAATAAATTAAAAGTAAAACATTTTGCTCAACTATTTTGCTCAGATATTAGGGCGAATACAAACTGGAGAGTTCATTTGTTACAGAATAATAAACATTTTCAACCATAATTTGTAAGATACGGAGCGAATCCACGTAACCATCACCTGTCTAGTCTTTGCCAACGATGTTGCGGGGGGCAGCTTCCAGTCTAACTGGTTGCAGCTGAAAACAGAATTTTACATGTAGCGATTGACTTTCTGACCTTCACAACCTACCTAGGTAACTAGGTACCTAGGTACTTGGATACCCTTTTTTAAGACTGGTTGTCAGACTTTCAGGTTTCTGGCTATTCGTAAGGTAAATAACGTAATGCGAATGTAACCGAATTACAACAGACAGATTAAAATGCTGAACATTTGGTTAGGACGAAATATTATCAGGAAAAACAGTGCTTTAAGTAGGTACTTATATAGACACGAATGAATAAATAATCAACCGCAGGTAACAATTATAAGAAACACTTTTTAAAATGAGTATTTACTTGCATTGTGTGTCATATGCGAATTTAATACTTCATAGAAATGCTCAAGTTTGCACTCACCATAAGCTGAACGTAAAATATTCACTCCTACCCTGTCCCCCTTTTTCACCCCTGGTCCCCTTTGGCTAGTACTTGCGGTTTTTTATGGTCCCTCAGGCGCAACCCAAGGTTTGCGTCCAAAAACCTTATTAATCCTTTGTCCGCCCGTCTGTACGTAGTAAAATTTAATTTCTGGCATAAATTAATAGCTCATTGTGTGGTGGAGATTTTACTCGTGATTGTCCTAAAATATCCTTACGGGGGCTTGATGAGAGCTAAAAATATGACGAAAAGTGTGGAATTTTGTAAAATTTCATTTCGCTGTTATTGTCAGCTTTTATAACGTTTTTAAATGAGAAATGTCAGTTAGAAACAATCGAGAACTGGAACTTGTATTTTAATACTTTAACTATAACTTAACTAAGCTTAAAAACCCAGAACCACAAAAGATCCTCGACTAAATTGAGTAAATTAACTGCACCAATTAAGTTATCGCCCCCTAATTCTTTACGCACAAGGAAAGAAAGATAAATCTGTAGAAAATTGCCTCTACCCATCCTCTTTAAAGAAATTCTCCCCTAAGATATGCAGTGGCAGCTGAAATTACAATAACCGTATGGGGCCGAAAATCCACTTGGATTTGGGTGTCCAAAATAAATAGGTATCAGGGGCTTGAGCTAGAAGAATGTAGTGTAATACGTCAAGGGGACGTTGCGCCGATTGGCTGCGCTCCGATAAAGGAATAGTGAGGGGACATGAAGTGGTTTAAGAAATGTCGATAGATATAATTTTTAAGTGTTTAAAGTAGAATGGAGTACGTTAGTTATATTTTATTGTTGCTGTAGATCTCTCAGCTTAAGGCGTAAGTACAAAAAAAAACAATAATTAAAAAAAAAGATTAACAGAAAACTGAGCAAGTTAAGCAACTATTCTTATGAACAATTTTTATAAAACGACTTCCATAAAAACACTAAAAAAAGTGGAAAATAACTTTACTTTCGGAAGTCGGCGACTATGGTTTGTTTCATTGACTTTTTTGGCACCGACTTCCGAAAGTAAATTTATTTTCCACTTTTTTTAGTGTTTTTATGGAAGTCGGTTATTTTTTTTTTGCAAAAACGTTTTTATTTTACCCTTTTTAGTTTACGCATCACACACAAATGCTTGTCAAGTATCAATTTCGCAATTTCTTTTACTTGGATGACATATTTTTTCCAGCTTTTTTTATTTAAAAACCAAAAGAAGAATTTTTTAAATCGGTTCATAAATGACGAAGATATGAGGTAACAAACACAAAAAAAAAACACAACCAAATTGAAAACCTCCTCCTTTTTTTGAAGTCGGTTAAAAATGCACATAATAACTTTAATAAAATTTAAATGTTCCTATTAATATAACAACGGGCAATGTCAAGATTAAATGAGCATTTTCATTTAATTATTACACTAAGTATTTATAAGAATTTTTTTATCTTGTGATGATTGAATTTAAGCTGTAAAAGTATGACCTGAACTTTCATTTTAAAAATGTCTACAATTTTGGGTAGGTTAAATCAACAATAAAGTTAAATTATGTTTTCACTCAATTTAAATAGGCCTCACTTTTATTAATTTAATTCAACATCATTAGCAATAATATCAGGCTCAACCGTCTAAACAAATTAAAATTGATTTGTTTTACCAGTTTATCTGTAACTTGTTAATGCTTTTCCACGAAAATTAAAAGTTTTCAGATAGCAAAATCGAATTCAATTTAAATAATTTCATCGTCATACCATTGTGCCGGTTATTCTCGAAAGGTTAGGTAGAGATGTACCTACAGTACACCCCTCATTTCGCCAAATAACTTTATGGCCCATGTAATGGGGGAGCGCCATGGCTGCCTCCGAGAAATTTCTGATGGAAAAACCCAATAACAATAATATGTCTACATGGGAATTGAACCCAGGAACTCATGCTAAGCAGTAGCGCTTACAACCACTAGACCAACGAGACAGCCAGGCTGAAAAATAAAAAATATTTTGGATTAATAAATATCTAAGTACATAACCACTTTTATTTAAAATAATAATACAAATATGTACAGATAAAAGAAGAAAAGTATTAAATGGCGTTAAAAAATTCGTCCACATCGCTGTCAATAGGAATAGTGCCCAGAAGGCTGGCAGCATTGCGCTTTGAATGGCAATGCTGATTCTTTGACCCAAAAATTGGCCAGCCCTCTGGTCACGAGAAGAGTCGACCAACCGCTTGGCGATGCCCGAAAGAGTACCCCATGGCCCTAGTGTTTCAACCCCAAACGGCTCAAACACATAGCTACCATTGAGGTTATTGTATTTGCGCCGTTTGAGGTTTTCAGCACCTGCAGCAGCCGCCCCAGCACATCCCACCGTGCTAGGAAGATGGGATGGCGCAAAGGGTGTCGACACATGTTGCATCCCACACGAAAGGCCGACCCAACTTCCAAGGCACTATGAAATAAAAAAAATAAAAATAAAATAAAATGCATTTAAACAAATTCATCGATACTTCCTACAGCTCTAATTGAACAGAAGAATGGACTAATTTTATTGGTTGGATTTAGGATATCGCGATAATATACAGATACTGCCATTTGACTAGCTTATTTTTTACATAGGATTTTTCCTGTCATTTAATGGACAGGGGTTCTTGGTATCGATTTTATTCTGCTGGCTTTTTCCGGGTAATTTTGGTTAAAAAGACTTTTTATTTGTGTTCGTTGGTAGCTAGACTTGTGTTCAAAGCTTTGCATTTAAATGTATGGATATTTTTGACAATATTTTTACGTGTAAGTTACACGAATGGAAATGGGTCAAAACCATCAAAGTTCTTTTTTTAAATTGTGTGATTTCGAAAACAATTTTTGCTTTGCCGTTTAACATAGACGCACGATGTGGTATATTAAAACTTCTCTTTTGTTGGATGTCCACAATAAATGAATGAATAAATATTGAAAATTTGACTTATTTTTTCTATCGTTTTGGCTCATAAATATAAAATATCACTTTCTGAATGTGTGTAAACTTAGTTTATTGCAGCAAACAATCTCCAAAAAAAAAATCATCGACAAACTCACCTTAAAAAGTTATTATCAACTTATTTATTATTATTTACTTACGCAAACATTGCACGTAGATAAAATTTATATGTCTACGTGATGCAATTATGTAGATTAAAGCAGAGACGTGAGGGCCCTCCATACTTTAATCGGGTGAAAGTTTAGTCTTTGACAACCCTATTGTTGTACTTAGTGGGTGGTGGTAAAGTTTTTCTGTCAGGTTTTAGAGGTTAGCTTTTACAAGCCTATTAGCTATTCCAGAATCTATCTATCTCTGTGCTTAATTTCATCTTGATCCATTAAACCGTTCTGGCGTGATTGAGTAACAAACATCCATCCATCGCATTTATAATAGTTGTAGTAGTAAAAAGCAATATCCTTACTATATATAAATAATCTCTTTTCTTTTTTTGTACTCTCTTTTCTGTTCCTTTCTTGATTTCTGTATTTAGTGTGTACATAAATTGTTAAATAAATAAATAAATATATTATATAATATTATAAACGTGAATGTTTGTATGTATGGATGTTTGTTACTCTTTCACGCATAAACTACTGAAGGGATTTGAATGAAATTTGGTACACAGATATTTTATAAACTGGATTAATATATAGGATACTTTTTATCCCAGTAGTAGGATCCCTTGGGACAATATCCAAACTCCACGCGGACAAAGCCGCGGGCATAAGCGAGTTTAAAATATACCTCAATCACTGACACCACAATAAGCCTGTAATGTTACCACTGCTGGGACTCAGGCCTCCACTCGATGAGGCCGTAATCTTCCACCTGTATCTCCTCTGCTTTCTATGTCTTCAAAAGAAATAGGCCGTCGACCCGGTTCGGTTAGCTGATAACATATTTAACATCAAGCCAGTAATCCCCGAAGGGTTAGGCAGAGGTGTACCTAATAGTACAACAACGTTTCACCAGTTATGTTTAAGTCTCATGTAATTGGGGCAAGCCTATGGCCTTCAAGGGACACAAATCCAGACTCCGTGGCTGCTACTGAGAAATTCCTAATGGAAAAAAACCCAATAACAATTTGCCCGACCGGGAAATCGAACACAGGACATCATGCTCAGTTCCATTACTGTGATTTGAAAAAGTATCAACAAACTTCCATCCAATACCATCATGTAGCACTCAAGCCATAACTCCTTCAATGCTACTTTAATGCATTCTCAATGCACAGTAAATGGGTTCCAAAGGCGATAATTAAGTCCGTATTATTTGCAATGCAGCATTTGGTAGGAATTGCACCTGTTACGTTTGAACTATTGCAACATTAAATACGAACTTGAGCTCAAACGGTTTGCAAGTTTTAAGTAGTGGTGGAATGAAGACATAAATTGGGCAAATTGGAATCATTGAGACTAAGATAAGTAGTGGTGATTTTTTAGAGTTGTTTAAGGTAGTAAGCCGAAACGGCCTGGGTTATAAATAGATTTCACGTAAGTTTAAAGGAAAAGACAATTTCTTTTCTAAAATTCAGCGCCTACACCGTAGAAAAGTGTCCAGTATCTTCATCTGCCTAGCCTTTTCCCAACTATATTGGGTTCGGCTTCCAGTTTTACCGAATTCAGCTAAATACCAGCATTTTACATAGAGCGACTCTCGATCTCGATCTGACCTCCATACCCAGTTAGTACTGGATAGTACAATACCCCTTGGTAAGGCTGGTTGTCAGATTTTCGGGCCACTGACTACCTGTGACGACTGTTAAAGATCAATAAATGACAACCAAGCGGAACCGATTGGAAGTATCAGCATAATCAGCTAATATTATTCTTCATGCAGCTTCTGTATAGCACTTTTATTTCTTAAGTATACGTAATAATTAACCTCCTCAGACATACTGTCTTACACAGTCGCCAGTTCCAGGCTACCCAACCAGCGAAGCTCTTTAGAAAAGCAGTACCACCAGCTGGAAACATTGTCCAGTTTAAGTTTAAAAGTTAGGTACGCCATTACCACGTAATTAGAGTTTCCAACTTTGTCCTTAAAATAAGTCTCTTACGTTAGAAATCCCAAGAGTTAGTAAGTTTATTGTCTAAGAACTTAATTTGGCTGGTTTACAACTACTTGCCTATTTCTTATTATTAGGCTACATTGTCATAGGCCAAAGAGAGGAGCTCGTGGCTAAATAATAACAGCTGCTTGGTTCGATCTTCTGGTTAAGCCGCACTAGCCTAGGTTGGTCCGTGGATGGATGACCACCCATTACATACCGAGTTTCATCCGTGTTTCGGAATGCACGCTAAGCCGTTGGTCCCGACCCACGGTTGCCAAACTTTCGGGCCACTGACTGACTGTAACGACTGTCAAAGATCTAGTTTCAAGTGACAGCCGGGACCAACGACTTAACGTGCTTTCCGTGGCATGGATTAGACCCGGTATGATGGTCACCCATCCACGAAGCGACCTAGCCAAGCGCAGCTTAGCATTGAAGAGCGACCCGCAGTTATTATTATTTAGCCACGAGTAAAATTAAGACTTTAATAATCCCATTGCCAGGACAAGGCACTAGTCTATGAGAAGAACTGGTCTGTAATCGACCACGCGAGCTAGTAGATGGCACATATCTCCTTACTCCAACCCAACGTAATTAAGATACAAGGTACTAAGCAAGATTGTATGTCAAAAACAGTTGTACAGCGATACAATTGTATTGAATATTTCATTGGGCCAGACCCTGGCATAGTCCCTGAGGCGTAAAGGTCAACTGCCGTCCTTATTCTATTTCTAAAGGTCATTTGTCAAACGTCGAGAACGTGGAGCTAAGAATTCGTATTGTGTTTGGAGTAAGACGTATTTTATTTTGGTTGGTATTTATGGAGCGTGCGTTTCTCAGTTCATCGTTCAATGATATTGAAAGAGGTTATGTGGATTGATAAAGCTGTATTATCTAAACATAACATCGCGCCTGTAATCCCCGAAGGGTTAGGCAGAAGTGTGCCTAATAGTACGCCCACATTTCGCCAGTTATGTTTAAGTCCCATGTAGTAGAGGCCGAACCTATTGCCATCAACCGGGCACAAATCCAGACTCCGTGGCTGCTACTAAGAAATTCCTGATGGAAAAACCCAATAACACTTTGCTCGACCCGCGAATCGAACCCAGGACTCATGCTCAGCAGTCGCGCTTGCGACCACTAAACCTACAAGGCCGTCATATCATTTACATTTTTATTTTATTTTTAAAACTAATGTATAAAAACACATTAAAAATCGTATCTCACCAGCATCACCAGGAACAGGTCCAATTTACCAATGGTCAGGGCCTTTGAAAGATTAACCTCCTAACAATTTGCGCCATGGCCAAAAGTACTCAAAAATCAAAAAATCTAAATCAAAGCATTTATTTCAAGGAGGCCAATTACAGGCACTTTTGAATTTTCTAAACAAAGAGCAATAAAAATGAAGCTACAGTCCCAGTCACAAGATATTATCTATACTAATATACTAATATTATAAATCTGAAGAGTTTGTTTGTTTGGTTGAACGCGCTAATCTCAGGAACTACTGGTTCGAATTGATAAATTATTTTAGTGTTGGATATCCCATTTATCGAGGAAGGCTATAGGTTATATATCAACACGCTGCGACCAATAGGAGCGGAGCATGCATCAAAAATGTTACGCAGACAAAGTTGCGCAGGTCAGCTAGTAATTAATAACTGTGAAAGTACTGACTGACAGACTGTAGTTGCCTATTCCGAAAGCGTACTGCTTTCTGAATCAAGCCTTTGGTTCAGCTGCCTATGGATATTTATAATAATAAATATATTATTTTAAATTAATTGCTTAATTGCCAAGAGCCTCGACCAATACCTGAGGAGGCTCTCGTTAGGCGGCTGGATCAAGGGCTTGATTCAGAAAGCGGTACTCCTGGACACGGCTCGTATTGTTAGGAGGTTCTTCTCTCTGGAGCCCTGACCGCCGGTAGCTTGGACCTTGTTCCCGATACCGGTGGGCTACTATTTTTTATATTTTTAAATGTTTTTTTTTATAGGTATATTTAAAAATGTAATTAGTATGTAAGAAAAATAAATAAAGGAAATAATATAATATTTTAATTGGAATGAGTTTTTTGCTATATATAGTTTATCCGACACTATTCTAATTACCAAGATAAAGAATAATTACTTTACAGTACCTGCGGTGGAGGTCGGAAGCAGCCGCCATATTTATTGCAGTGTGTGTGGTTCCTGTGGTCAAGATATAGCTCTACCAATACTTACAAGTTTCAAATTAAAGTGGCCTACCATGACGGCTTAATGCAGGATTTTTTTTGCTCTATTTCGAGAGAGAGAGAGAGAGAGATGGCGCTAGACAGCTGTCTACCCAGCTATAACCCTGCAGGTACATAAAATTAGTCACCCAGTCGGTATACCTGATTTCTGTACAAGGATATTTTAGCGCGTGGGCGTCATCAGAACTAATGAATCGTTTATCAACAGCGCGCTCCTTGTCAATATCACTTGACCGCCAAAGCATCTTTTAACAACTATCCTTATATAGTTATATTAAGCCTTTTAATTCCATTAGCTTTTACAATTAAAAATGACAAAAAAAATACAATCATGCGATTTAATAATGAAAATGACTAATATTGTTATAGGGCTGCGTAATTCTTTTGGCGTGTGGCCTATATCAAAACTAAATTCGACATCTTTTTTTTTCAATATTATTTCCGCAGACAGTTTATACAAATAAATTTATACCTTCGCTGTCTCTCTATATTTTGCGATTTCTGACCACGTTTTCCCGCAAAAAAAGATCTGATCTTCATACTATTTTTTCCATGGTCTACCTCAACGGTAACTTCTTATTTCAAAGGATAAAGATTTGCCCAACAGTGGGACACTAGAGACATTGCCTTCCAGTGAGGAGAACGTGACTGCTGAGATGACGAGTAATCTATACTAATATTATAAAGCTGAAGAATTTGTTTGTTTGGTTGAACGCGCTTATCTCAGGAACTACTGGTTCGAATTGAAAAATTCTTTTAGTATTGGATAGCCCATTTATCGAGAAAGGCTACAGGCTATAAAACATCACGCTGCGACCAATAGGAGCGGAGCATCCATCAAAAATGTTACGCAGACGAAGTTGCGCAGGTCAGCTAGTACAGAAATAAAATATGGAGGAAGAAGACATGCTGCGCCGACCCCAAATAAATTGGGATAAGGGCAGGAGAATGATGATGATGATTACCCTCTTTTGTCATTAAAGCGGCAAAAGAACCATTATCAAGGTTCTTAAATTGATCGACTGCCTCGTTGGTTTAACATGAGGTCCCAGGTTCGATTCTGGGTCGGGAAAATTGTTATTGGGTGTTTTTTCCATCAAGAAAACTCAGTAGTTTCTCAGTAGCCGCCACGGAGTCTGGATTTGTGAACGGTGGATGGCAATAAGCTCGCCCCTGTTACATGGGATTTAAAAATAACTGGCGAAACGTGGGTGTACTATTAAGTGCACCTCTGCCTAACCCTTCGGGGTTTACAGGCGTAATGTTAATGATAAATGGAGCGACCTTTAAATAGATTCAACATGGTTTCCAAAACCTTCGTACCTCCACGTCACAGTTACATGATGAAGTGTCTAGCTCCGTACGTCTCTAGGGCTTAGCTTAAATTTTAACTGAGTGATGTGTGTTCATAAATTACATACTCACGCCTTTATTTCAACTTATTTATTACAAACTGTGCAGACCCATTTTCTGATAATTTTTAGATGACGTAAAGTGAATATAAGGTTGAAAGAGTGATCATAAAGTAATAATAATTTCAAGTTACAAGTCGTATAAGATAATTTTCACCTTCATAATTTGCAGTCGATTAAGCTCGATCTCGATTACATTGGGCTTAAACATGACTAGCGAAGTGTTGGTGTAGTAAGTTCAGTGCACACAGCACGAGATACGCAGCATCGTCGCGCGCGCACTCACTGGGCGTCAGCCTAGATACTTACTATCCGTAAAACGGCAAGCTGGAGTAGAAATTCCACAACCTTTGCAAAATTATATCAGAGAGTTGTCGTTGATGATGATAGTACTACCTTAGCAGAATCAATAATTAATCAACATTCATTATAGACCATTTAAAATCAGACATGATCAGAATTTATACATTTATAGTTAGTAACCGTAATAGCTATTAAAATAATAGTTAACCTTAGTTAATTATGTATTTTCATTTGCTTGTGATTAACCTTGCCCTTTGTTAACATTCAAAGAAACCTTCTAATTATTGTCAATCCTAGAAGTACATTTTTTTTCTGTAATTTTGATTGATTGTAACAAATAAACAATTATAAAATCTAAGAGATTAATAATCCCACCCTTCCAGTGATGTATATACACACCCCAAATTGTTAATAGTGTCTCGGAAATATATCAATGTACAACAGGATGTCCTACTCTAAACTAAATGATAGGTGATAATCGTCTGAGAACGGAACTGGACAAAGTACCCACACGTATAAAAATAAAATTAAAAACAAAAGTTTTGTGGGTATGTCTATTAAATTGCCATAGATAAAGAAAAATATAATATAATATTTATTTTCTCAACGAAGTGCATGAGTGGTGACAACTAGCGTAACTACATGTGTAAATTACTAATCTCGAGGTCTCGGCACTCGTATAATTATGATAGAACTTCACGTTCAGGTAAGTTCGTTTAATCATTAACTATACATATTATTCTCTTCTTTTTCTCACAAACTTCTCACTTTATAATTTTTTTTAAATTTTGCTGGTAGTTTTTTCTTTTGAAATAAGCTGTGCCTTTGTACTTTGTAAGTTATGTCATGATGTTTCCTTATGTTCTTTATTGTGTGTACATAAAGGAACCACTGTACATTATTGCACGGCGTGTTTTTATAGTAGCAATTTTTTTTTTGGTAGAATAGACCGATTTTAGTGTATTTTTGATATCACCAAAACGCGTAAAATCATAGGTGCCGAGAAAAAAAATGTCTAAGTTTCTTTCGATTTTGGTGGTATAGTGGGGGTATTAAGAGTGGAGAAAATCATGTGACGCGTCTTTAAGGACAAGGTCAACAATCCAGAACTCAAGGTCAATTAAAAATATGCTAAAATCTTGCAATATCAATAAAAGTTTCGAAGGTCAAGGTCAAATTAGGAATAAAGTCAATGTCATGGTTAATACGAAAATTTTGTATTATGGTATAGTCGACGGAGCCCCGCTTCGCGGGGCTCCTACTTCTGGGTGGTTTATAAAAAAATAACCACGAAGGGGATGGCGGGGTCTATTCGCTCGCTTCGCTCGCTCATTCGACCCCGCCATCCCCTTCTAACCTAACCTGTCCGAGTCGGGTTGCCCCAAGTCCCGAGCTCGCTTCGCTCGCTCTTGCAACTTAAGTTTTCCTTACCGCAATGTCTTGTTTATGTTAGTGTGGTGTGTAGTGTATTAACATAAATAAAAATACAAATGTTGTAAAGGCCATTTCGACGAGTGTCAATTGTCAAACGTTAGCGTCGCTTACATTCGATTACGTTTCGTTCCGCTCTGTCTTTTCAGAGTACAAATAAACTTTATTATTTTTAATTTAATTTATTATATTGTTTGCTTCACAAACGAGATCATCGCGTTTGCAGCTATTTAAAGTGAATTGAAGTTTAAAACTTCAATATTTATACCAAAAACTATTAATTTCGCTGCCACTTTATCGACGTACAACGTCGAACGTAAAAAGGAACGGCCTAGGAGTGAAATTCGTACATTATCTGTGGTAAAATGACAACTTGATTACGAAAATATGTTGAAATTTTTGCAACTTTGGGATTTTTTTTCTCGAAAACTATGCGTTTACGCCATGTGTAATTTAGTGAAAGCGTTCTACATGAAGAGATCTATACGTAAAAAAAAATACAGCTTCTAAACCCACGGTATTTTTTGGAAAGTGGTGCCCTCGCGACCCCTAAAACCAACGAGGCAGTCTAATATCATAAGATGAATAAAAACTTTTCATCACAAAATTGTAGGATACGGACACTTTTTTGTACCTTTTTTCTTCGGTTGCCATTTTCTTGGCTATGACATGTTGTCACCTGCCAAACGAATGTCAAAAACAAAAATTGACAGCACTAAAATAATTTTATATCCCTATTTAAATCAATTTTAATGGTACCTTTAATTTCACACTGGTCTGTGGATACTTTCTCATCAGAGATTAAATTTCATGTACTATAAATTAACCTGTATACAATCGTAGGGCACAGCCTACGAGGAATTGAGATCTTAGCAGAGGTGGTGGAGCCTCTGCTAAAGAAACCTGGACCATTAACGTCATCATCCATTAAAGAAAACCATGGCTTCATATACAAATGAACATCCAATCCAACTGTAACCTGAACAAACAAAACTGCCCAATCATGGCAGCCAGACCAGGGGACGGCATTCGGTCCATAAAAACTACTCCAGCGTTCCGAATCACGAATTTCGAGCTCTACATGAAGCCAAATATGTTCATCATGGCTTTTGGAGTATCCTGTTTCATGGGTGCAGTTGGATACATCGCCTATATGAAAAATAAATATGAAACTATGGGCTATTACGTGTCAATAGACCAGGAGGGTCAAGAGCACTTTGAGAAAAAGAAGTCGAAGTGGGACTGACATGTTGTAACGTTTGTTATGTAATTTGCAATTTTATATGAGTCTAAAATAAAGATCAGATTCAAGTAAAAGCATAGTTGGATTTTATTTAATATTTTGTCATTTTAGTTAGAACTGAGAGCTAAATACTGTAACTTGAATATTATACAAGGTGTAGTTTTGCATCCTCGTCGAAATTCAGGAAGTTATCATAGAAGAAGAAATTAATAATCAATATAAATTACGGTACCTGGTCAATAATAATAAACGTTGCTTTTTTTAGTTGTTGTAATTTGACACTATTTCAGAATTAGCCCTTCTTAAAAGAGGAGAATAACCCGTTTATCGAATAAACATCTGCGTTTGTTTGTGTGTGTGAAAGCGCAGTTATACGGTTAGTATTAGACGAGCCGCGTTTTATACGGGTGGTGTACAGTCACGAGCATCAATATGTATTCACTTTTCTAAATTTAAAGTAACACAGAGTCAATTACAGGTACGAGTAAAAACATAAAAAGCTGTAAAAATCTGAGGATTACTAATAAGCACGATAAAAAAAATACACCTTGTATAAAGATACGGAGTGATACTAAAAATAAGCTTTAAGAGCAGTAATATCTGTCGACCTCTCTTAATTAATTTTACAGACTGATGATAATTAACACATTAAAGTTTTTCCATCCGGAATTTCACAATAGCAGCTCGATGTCTACATTTGTGCCCGGTGGAATTGTAAACTCGCCTTCATGACATTAACGAGCTGAAACGCAACTGTCACAATGTAGGTACCTATACATAATGAACACCAAAGAGATTTAAAAGACTAATAGAGTGGACATTGGGAATATTTTGAAAAAAAAATTTTGATCCCGATCATTTTCGATTTTGACACACGAATGCTACCTGACAAGCGGGCGTATGACACTAGACAGAACGATTTTAAGTCGTAACAAGTTTTGGATTACGATTTTCTTCGTCTTGTCCCGTCTATCGCTCGTAAATATTTGAATGCCTTTGATGAACACCTTTGCCTAGCCCTTCGATGAGAAACAGGCGTGAGTATTTAAAAAAAAATGCTGTATTGTCTTATCTTTGAAAATTAATGGTGTTTATTAAAACAAAATCTGTAGATCAACTTCAAGGAAAATTAAAACAGGACAATAAGAAGTTTTGCACCAAAAATCCAAATTTTAGACGAGCCTTAATCACTTATGTCATCTTTGTGATAATTTAGGTATTACCTTATTTTCAAACCGCCTTTTTTTCCGACTCGTTCAACATTTTATCCTATTTACATCATCATTTTAAGTGATGACTTGAGTAAAAATGCTTTTGATATTAAAGGTAACAGGATTTCCTTTGCTCACACCGTAGCGTAATATCCTTTGAAAAACGATACGGCACGCACATGTTACTTACTTCCTTGAAGATTAGGCAAATATAGGTAATCTACCTATTCAGATCTCTGATGAAGACTCTTCCTAAAGTATTGTCAAGGAAAATAAAACATTTCGATCACACGATACAAAAACAAGACATATTTTATCAGGTTACATATCTTCATCGCTCCGCATCACATTATGTCACCCACGTAGGTCAATAGATTGATGTTCAAGAGTGTGTGAATATTAAAAAGAAAAAGTTATAATGGTGCCCTCAAGTGCTGGATATTACACGCTGGTAATAAATCAGAAGCCGAATTGCTTAACTTCTATTACTGACTCCTAAGACAGCAAGTAACAACGGTTTGATAAAATTCAGATATTTAGCAGACTGTTCGAAGTCAGATTAGAAACCGATTCCAAAATTGTTGACCATTATTTAGAAAGGTGACTTTTCTTTGTGCTCTCTGACCCCTATAATAAAATCAATAATTAGATAAAAGAAGAAGAATGAAAGAGTCGGCAGTGTCACGGTAACACTTTTATGTATTATAGTGTGAAATATATAAAATCAAAATCAAAAATCAAAGCATTTATTTCAAGTAGGCCAATTACAGGCACTTTTGAATTGTCGAAACAAAGACAGCAATAAAAAATGAAGCTACAGTCCCAGTCACAAGACATAATAACTGTGAAAGTACTGTAGTTGCCCATTCCAAAGCGTAGATCTCTATGGAGAAGAATGGGCAAGAAACTCCATGGACACTCTTTTAAATCATAATGTTTTTACAAAAAATCTTGGATACATCATTCTTGTAGAGATGGTACATTATGTGAGAACGATGTAGCAAGACGTGCACGTTAAAAGTGTCCACAGTACAAAAAAAGGCAATTAAAAAACAAAATAATTAGTTCAAATAAACCGTGGCAACCAAGAGATGACCAGTCACAACTGACAGCGCCCGTTCACGAACATGACGCATGGATCAGCCATCATTCAACTCAACCATTTTGAAGGGAACTAAATGACCCGACACACACGCCACCATCAGCGAGACATTTGAGTGAGCATGACATACTCTTAACCGCCAGGGCACATTCAAGTCGAGAAAAAAAAAAAAAAAAAAAAAAAGTAGGTTTCCTGTGACTGATAGCTTTCTAGTACATAGTACTCACACAATATAGGCTATGCTGCTATATAATACTAAAAAGATTGAATTTATACAATGCAAAGACAGTTGAACAATCTTCAGCAGCCCCAACAATACTATTTAATGCTATCAATTTATGCGCCCCTGTCCTTGTGGAGCAGGACCAGCATTGAGCCAAGCATTATTATATCGCTGATAAACAAAAAATCTTGGATACATCATTCTTGTAGAGATGGTACATTATGTGAGAGCGATGTAGCAAGACGTGCACGTTAAAAGTGTCCACAGTACAAAAAAAGGCAATTAAAAAAACAAAATAATTAGTTCAAATAAACCGTGGCAACCAAGAGATGACCAGTCACAACTGACAGCGCCCGTTCACGAACATGACGCATGGATCAGCCATCATTCAACTCAACCATTTTGAAGGGAACTAAATGACCCGACACACACGCCACCATCAGCGAGACATTTGAGTGAGCATGACATACTCTTAACCGCTTATAAATCAAACTGTTCAAGTACGTAGCGGTGATCCATACGAAAATGCATCTTAGTTATACTCAATGAATGTTCATATTCGTCTGAAACGCTTGATCGTGGCCGCTTAAAAGAATATGTTCTTTAACTTGGAGTACAACAAAGTATTCTCTAAGTACAAAATTCCAATCCATCAAGCGAGTATTTTTACACCAACAAAGTTGTAAACTTTCCTACCACTTGCTCTGCTAATATTCTCCAAGACTTCATAGCGTGAAGTTTTAATGTAATTTCCTTCATACGCCATACATTTTTGCGATAGCAGCAAACATTCTTCAGTTCAGCACATGAGTGTAATGCTTGGAAACAATTTTACGAATCTTTGAATTGTTGGTCGAGGCTATGCAACAGGCAGGGTAACTTTAGTGTATTTCTTTGGAAGAGTTGCTAAACAATGATTAACATATACAGATTTACTCTCGAAAGGCAATAGGCTCGCCCCCTATCACATACTGGCGAATTAATGTGGGTGTACTATTAGGAATAACTCTATCAAACCCTTCTGGAATAACAGGCATGATTTAAGATGATAATTAGTTACCCATGAACAATTTGTCACGATTGTTTTTTTTTTCGTGTCATTCATTTTCAAAAAGTAGCAACTTAGCTTGACGTTAACCAGAATCATCTCATCGTGTGTAAGTCCCGGTCCAAATTCCGCCCAGAGACGCAATCGTCTCTGGGCGGAATTAAAAAAAAAAGGAATGGAATTTGGCGCACGTTACAACTCCGATCCAATGATCGGAGTTGTAACGTGCGCCAAATTCCATTCATTTTTTTTTTGTAAATTTATTTCTCAAAAAACTTAGTATTATTTTACAGAATATTTTGGCAGTATTAATTTTTAATCTTACACGTCTCCTTTTATTTCCACTTTTTTCATCTTTGGTGGAAACCAGGCCTCAGAAATATTTCAGAACTGTGACCCTACCATTACGTCTTAATGCAGGAATGTTTTTATTCTATTCCAGTGTGGGAAAGAGATGACCCTAGATATCCTGTATAGCTCTGTTTCTTTCCCACACTAGAATAGAACATACCACATTAACACACAACATTTACATTCCTGCATTAAGACGTCACGGTAAGCCACCTGATTTTTTTAAAGTAGTTACTGTTACTGTTAGCTTGTATCATTCCACTGCTGGGCAAAGGCCTAAAAAGTAGTACTAGGTCGAAAAATAACTCGCTCGCTACGGTGTAACAGGCAATCAAAAGGTATCTATTGACGTGGACGATGAAAAATCACCGCACACTGCAAACGCTTTCATTAGCTCCGTACGAGAAACCTGGTAAAATATGATACCTCGATCTAAGGGGGTAATCCACTGGCTTGGATGAGAGACTGATGCTAAGAGAGGCGATGCGATATGGTATGTTTAACAAGGCTAAATTTAACAGTCAAGTATAATGTGTTATTACTCGTTTTACTTTTTAGGAGCTCTTCAAAGTTAAGTCGCGCTTGTTTAGGTCCTTGGATGGGTGACCTTCCTTAACATACCGAGTTTCCTCTGTACCTCGGAAAGCACGCTAAGCCGTTCGTCCCGGCTGTCATTAATAGATCTTTGACAGTCGTTACAGGTAGTCAGTGGCCCGAAAGTCTGACAACCAGTCTTACCAAGGGGTACCGTATTGCCCCGTACTAACTGGGTTGTGGAGGTCAGATTCAGATGCATCCAGTTAGACTGCAAGCCGACCCCACCATCGGAATAGGTAGAGTGTATTTGCCTAAACTTCAAGGAAGTAAGTAAAATGTGAATAATAAATATATAAGATCCCGTTATGATTATAAGATTCGAAATAAAGTTGTTAAATTAGAGGGTGGTGTTATCTATATGTTACTAACTTCCTTGAAGTTTATGCAAATATACTCTACCTATTCCGATCTCTGATGATGAATATTCCTAAAGTATTGTCTAGGAAAATAAAACATTTCGATCACACAATACAAAAAAGTCATATTTTACCGCAGGTTATATATCATCATCGCTCCGCATCACATATTATGTATGTCACCCACGTAGGTCAATAGATTAATGTTCAAGAGTGTGTGAATATTAAAAAAAAAAGTTATAATGGTGCCCTCAAGTGCTGGATATTACACGCTGGTAATAAATCAGAAGCCTAATTGCTTAACTTCTATGGATATGGCTTTGGGTTTGGCAGGCATCCATTAATCCTCTCTCTAGTTAATATTGTGAAGGCATTAGGGGTTGTTCGATATGACCTTGGAAACGGGTTTGAATAGTTTTAATGTGCAGTTATTTTTCTGCTAAAAATATCAATAATATAATAAATATGATAAGTCACCTTATGACTAAACATCCCTGTTGACTGCTTCGTTGGTCGGGCAAGTGCGACTGCTGCAGCAGTATGAGGTATTGAGTTCGATTCCCGGGTTGGGCAAAGTGTTATTGGGTTTTTCCATCAGGAATTTTTCAGTAGCAGCCACGGAGTCGGGCCACGGAGGACTTGGGCCCGGTTGATGGCAAAAGGCTCACCTCCTATTACGAGTACATGTAACATAACTGGCGAAATGTGAGTGTACTATTAGTTACACCTCTGCCTGACCCTTTGGCGATTAAAGGCGTGTTGTAATGATGATGATGATCAAAAAGGATGCCCCTAATATTTGATTCTAATTCTTTTACGCCATCTTCAACCATTAAGATGGTTACACAATGGAACAACAACGAATGGATGGAACAGAATAAGTTCTGTTAAACTTTCACTATCACTTACGGGATATCTTCCGCGATTAATGTTTATATGGAGCTCCATCTCGAGCTTGTCATCTCGTGATCATGGCGCTTGCAACAGCTTCGAAATATCGGGAGCTCAATATAAACATTGGTCGCGGAAGATATCCCGTAAGTGATAGTGAAAGTTCAGTTATAAACCGTGAAAGCTTAAAACAGGATCTTAATATGTTTTCTCTCTACAAATTACATTCTAAATAACTTTATTAATAAAGTAATAAATTATTTAAATCATCAAAATATGTACCTTATTTACAAACTAATATTAGAACTAAAATTAGGGTAAAAATATGTACAATTACGGGGTGTCAAAAAATTCGTCCACATCGCTGTCAACAGGATAAGTGTCCAGAAGGCTGGCAGCATTGCCACGTTGGATGGCAATGCTGATCCTTAATTAATTGTCTGTCTTCATTATAATGTAATCGGAAGGCAATTAAAGCCTTGGGACCTGTCTTACTGCAAAATCATGATCTCTTCTCCTTAAGGTTGAAGCGCCAGAGTAGCCCGGGAAATTCAAATTTTCTTACATTTTTTGCAATTAGCAGGTCAGTGTCAAGTTGTATGTTGATTAAAATATAATTCAAGGCCGTAACAAATATGGGTTTATAATCATTAAACAGATGAATACAGCCCTCTAAGATAATTTAATCCCATTGAATATTTTTTTCGTGCAATAGTCATTAAATGGGATTAAATGAACTTAAAGGGTTGTTTTGATGATTTTAATGCTCATAATAATTAATGAAAATGGCAATATCACACTGTACTGGGCTCAATCCATCATCACTGACAGGACTATTGTGGCCAACAAGCCTGATATAGTGGTGGTAGATCGATCAGAGCGGCGCGCAATGATTGTTGATATAACGGTCCCGCATGATGGGAACCTCGTAGAAGCCGAGAAAGATAAACAAATCAAGTATCTTGACTTGGCTCGCGAGGTTGTCGACATGTGGGAAGTGGACTCGGCGATCATTGTGCCGATAGTCGTTTCAGCCAATGGCTTAATTGCCAAGAGCTCGACCAATACCTGAGGAGGCTCTCGTTAGGCAGCAGGATCAAGGGCTTGATTCAGAAAGCGGTACTCCTGCACACGGCTCGTATTGTTAGAAGGTTGCTCTCTCTGGAGCCCTGACCGCCGCCGCGCCGGTAGCTTGTACCCTGTTCCCGATACCGGTGGGCTACTATTTTTTTATATTTTTAAATGTTTTTATTTTTCTTTATTTTATTATATAGGAAATGTAATCAATAAGTTAGAAAAATAAATAAAGGAAAAAATAATAATAATATGTAGCTACATACGTGTTACGGTCGCAAATCATATTTTGTTTCACACAAATAATTTCTTCATTATTTCTTGTGACATGCAAATTGCAAAAACATAATAATATGAAAAATTTAATTTCGCGTTACCCTGGCACTCCCCTCTTAACCTAAAAATCAATCATTCTGTTCTGTTTCAGGCAAACTAATTAACACTACATTTCAGTCTACACTAACAATACCAGAATACATTGAGACTAAATAATTCACTGAATCTGTCCGCAGCATTGTCGTACAGTTCCAGACACGTGTTCATTATGTATTCATTATTTACAATTTATGTACTTAGTGACTAGGACTTGATGTGATTGCTGTTAATGTGTGAGTGAGGAGACTGTTTTAGCATAAAGCCTGATGAGAGGATTTAGTGATGTCTCAGTAGCTGCCTGGAGTCTGCATTTGTACCCGTGTGACGGCAATAGGAAAACATACGGAACGGGAATTACATATCCGTCAAAATGTGGGTATTTTATACTAATTAATAAGCTTGCGATTGGCCGCAACTCGCCTGATGTGAAGCGATGATGCGGCCTAGGGTGGAGCACGCTTGGATAGAAGAAATCTTTTCACTAGAACTTGGGTGTATTAAAAGGTATAATTCTGCCTACGGGTATTAGACGTGTGATTACGGTTCCACAAGAAAGGGTTAAAGGGTTATTAAGAAATAATTTAGATTTAGAATTAGGCTAATTATAATTAGCCTTAGCCGTAGCCTTGACTGCGATGAACCAAATATTAATCAAGCTGTTAAATTAAGTTTATTTCTTCTTTTATTTATTTTTCATTCTTATTTTTTACATTTTCAATTATTCGCATAAAAAAATTAAAAATATAAAGTAAAAAAAAGTTAGGTTTATTATTGTAATTGTTTTTAATTATCATATTAATTTTGCATGCCTTAAAGACAGAATGTACAAGGACTCTCTAATCGTTGGAACACCTGAACTGCAAACTTACCTAAATTCTATGCAAATAAAGCATTCTATTCTATTCTATACAATAACGTCTTACCGTAATATGTTGTTAATGTCATATCATCGACAACTTCAGCGTAATCTTGGAAGACAACAGTGCCCCACAATACGCAGACGGATACAAAAGGACGTAAGACAATAATTATTATATTGGTGTAACACAATCACAACGCCAATGGGAACTCCTATTATTTTGATTAGTTGAGTCAATTGCTTTATCGCACTGACAAATTTGACTGCCGATGGTCTAGTAGTCACAATCGCGACTGCTGAACGTGAGGTCTTGCGCTCGATTCCCGTGTCGGACAAATTGTTTATTTAATAATTCGTGTACACACTGAATACAGAAATGAAGAAAGTAACAGAAAAATTGTACAAAGGTGATGCTTATTTCTAAAGAAATCTCTTCCAGCATACCACATACAGCATACTTACATATCTTGTTATGGTTTTTCCATCAGGCATTTTCCAGTAGCTGCCACGGAGTCTGGATTTATGCCCGGTTGATGGTGATAGGCATGCCCCCCTATTACATGGGACTTAAACATAGCTGGCGAAATGTAGGTGTACTATTAGGTACACCTCTGGCGTGTTATGTTTAAATTTATCAAACCTACAAAGCAATGGATCATGAATTTCCTTTAAAATCCTTCCGATTATGATCGAAAGAGTCTTACACACAAATCTAGTTCCGAAACGCATGCAGTCAAACAAAACTTGCAATAATATCATTTAGGATCTCTTGCACTGTTTACGATATAAATAAAACCAATTGATTCAAAAACCAATTCAAATTCTAACTCCAAAAGCATAAAGCCTCCCACACACAGGCGCAGCGCGTCACGCGACGTTAAAATCTCCGTAGAACAAATTGTATGAAAACGCGTGCGCGTGTTCACACTGGCGCGTCACGACGCTTTGCGTTTCAGATAATTTAATAACTTTTCGATAGCGCCGCGCGTGGCGCGGCGTGAAGCGCGACGCTTGGCGCCGAAAAACAAAAATACTCGTAGAACATTTTGTATGAAAACGCCGGCGTGTGTTCACACAGGCGCGTCGTGGCGCGGCGTGAAGCGCGGCGTGATCGCGATTTTTCTCGATAGGATCGAGAAATCCTAACCTAACCTAACCTATCCCTTTTCTCCAGTTGGAAATCCTTAATGAATGTCCTCCGCCTTGGTGAGAGCGGAGCGTGTTAACTAAAATCACCCCGATGTTCAGTCCCACACTTGCATCGGGGGGCAGCGGTATCCTGATGTGACCTCCGATGCCCCGAACTGGTGCTGACCCATTTGACAAGCGGGCGTCTGCTATGGCCCGTCTTAGATACGGGCCGTAAAGCGCGTAAGGAAATTAGGACCGTTTTGCGCGGTATATTTTTCGTAGCCGAAACCTTTGGACCCCGTTTTTTATTTATTTCCTTTTATAAATTATTACAATTTCTATTGTATTACCTTGCTATTTACATATATTACCTTATTAAATAATAATGTTACACAAAACTAGACAGAATAAAATTATCCTAGAACATTATGTTCGAAAATCTGAGGTGGCTGAATTTTTATTTTACAATTTTCATCATATTTCCTAAATTAACTAACTTATTGACATGAATCCTTTTGTATTGTTGTTTTTAAATGTAAACCTATTGTTTGACACTACTTTCATTAAAATATCTGCACTAATTAAAATTCTCATTTTCAAGTTACGTAATTATATGAGACAAATTTTCTAACTTGTTTTTTTCCTTTTAAAGTATCATTAATCAGTCTTATTGCGATTATAAAAAGAAAAATAACTGAAAACCTTATAGAGAACTAATTAGGGAACATGTAACAAAAAAAAAACCATTTAAAATCTAACTAGACATTTTAAACTCATGACTCGCGCGAGATCACATTAGATTCTGCTGCCCCCGACGAGTCTGATAGACCCCTCCACTTTCCCCAGGTTGGAGGACTTCCAGTAAAGATTTCCACCTGGAGAAAAGGGATAGGTTAGGTTAGGTTAGGTTAGAATTTCTCGATACGTTAGGATCGAGTTAACCATCATCGAGTACTTGACGCGGCCTGTGTGAACACACGCCGGCGTTTTCATACAAAATGTTCTACGAGTATTTTGTTTTTTGCCGCCGAGCGCTGAGGCGTCACGACGCTCTTGTGTGAACACACGCCGGCGTTTTCATACAAAATGTTCTACGAGTATTTTGTTTCTTGACGCCGAGCGCGGCGCGCGCCACGCCGCGCCTGTGTGTGAGGCTTTGCGTTGCGGCGTCACCGCTATGCCGCAAAGCGCGACAAAACGCGTCTGTGTGAACGAGGCTTAACTCCTTAAAATTACAATTTACACAATTTAAATAACATAAAAACTTTTATACTCAGATACTTATTACACAACGGCGCAGGATATCAAAATATAAAGTGCAAAACAGACACAAATTACCTTCGCGTTGCATTGCAGGAAACATAAAAAATATTTTAAGGCCATTTAGTTGGGATTCAGATGTTTACAAAGATATTTTTGGTTAATCTGGCGTGTTTTTACAAGTCTTAAATATTTTAATAGCGAGATAAATATTATCTACTACTTGTAAAAAGATTGTAAAGGATAACTTTGTTTATTTATCTAAACTTCAAGTTCAATAGTGGTACATAGGCGGACTTAATGCCACAAGGCATTCTCTACCAGTCAACCTTTGAGTTAAATAGGACAATATTGTGAATCACAATGAACCATCATCGTCATTATTATGTACATATCTATTTAAGTTTAAATATAAAACATTATTTTTAGATATTATTATGTACCCTATCACAAATGCCTATTGATTCTGGAGAACAATTTTTTGTTCTTGCAAAAGAACTTTAGAGTAGAAAATAAAACCTTATATTATAAATTATTACTGCATCTTTTCATTGCTAAATATTTTGATATTTTCATAAAAAAAAAACAACTTGCTTTACACTTGGCCTATTACAATTTGTGGTACAGAATAATATCTAAAAATAATGTTTTATATATAAACTTAAATAGATATTGACCACTTGTGACTCAAATGTCAAGGTACTGCCTCATTACCAAGGATAACATAATATTACGCCTGTATTTATATACAAGGTGTAGTTTTGCATCCTCGTCAAATTCAAGGAGGTAACTATGCTAATGATTCTCGACCCAAATCAATTATAAAATGGGTAGGTATTTTTTTTCTTAATATCGGAAATCGATAAGTGTACACCAACCGTATTAAAACGTGGCCCGTCTAATACTAGCCCTATAACCGCGCTTTCACACACAGAAACAAACGCAGACGTTTATTCGATAAACTGGTGATTCCCCTCTTTTGAATAGGGCTTCATTCTGAAATAGTGTCAAATTACAACAATTAAAAAGAGCAACGTTTATTATTATTGACCAGGTACCGTAATTTATATTGATTATTTAAGTAATCTATGACAACCTCCTGAATTTTGAAGAGGATGCAAAACTACACCTTGTGTAAACTTAAATAGATATTGACCACTTGTGACTCAAATGTCAAGGTACTGCCTCATTATCAAAGATAACATAACATCACGCCTATTATTTTTTCCATAGTAAACTCACATATTGCCAGTTATGTTTAAGACCCGTGTAATAGGGGCGAGCCTGTTGCCATCGACCAAGTTCAAATTGAGACTCCGGTATGCCACTGAGGGAAGGTTCAAAACCTTTGAAATCTTAATTTCTGTCTGTAATTTTCTCACTGCAAGAAAAATACTTCTACTGACACAGAGTAGACCATACGAACATTGATCACCACGTAGAAGTTCAAGTTACTTCAAGAAATTCTCTTATCGCCATGCTTAACTTAGGCAGTAAATAAAAATAATGAAAAGTGACTACTCATACCATTTTCAATAAAAATAGACTTCTTTCTTTTATGCCAGACTAGCTTTTGACCGCGCGGAAAAAATATTACTTCTTCACTTTTGAATTGAGTTTTGTTTTTTTCGTGGGTTTTCATTTTGTTTGCACGGAACCCTTATTCTTTTTCTAAAATGTGTAAGTTGCTCCTTATAACATCAACTATCTGCCAGTAAAAGTCTTATCAAAATCGGTCAAGCCGTTTCTGAGATAAGCCGGAACAATCAGAGAGACAGATAAAAATAAAAATGTTTTTTTTTGTTATAGGTAAGTACTGTAAATACTTTCATAGTAATATGCATTTAATAAAAAGCTATTATTTTGAAATTACAAACAGATACTTCAATTTTATTTATTTGTATAGATAAACCAACTAAAAAACACATAAAACAGCAATACCTTGCAACATAGCAAATGAAAATGAATCTTTTCAAGTCAACCCAATAGTGCGTTTTCGTGTTAACCATTGACGAACAAAACCAGCTTAAATAAATGTATTAGGATGACATATATGGACGTACCTACGCACGTGAACTGCCAATCAATAACGATACACACACACAACATACATCTATGCATGTTTAGGTTACAGGTATATGTGGAAGTTCGGTGAAGTTTCAATTGTGCTAATGTTCCATAGATTTTAAGCACTAGAGAGAAGCGTAGAAGCGGTCATTTGCCTAGTCTTATCCCATTTCAGTCTGACTGGATGCAGCTGTACTATTATTTTATAATAAATTCATTTGTTTAAGGTAAATAACACTCATTGCCACACATAAATTGATATAAATTCAAGACAATAAGATCCAATAATATAAATAGAATCAAATAGAATCAAAATAAAATAAAAACAGACTAAATAAAATGCATCAATATTTTACATGGGGCGTCTGCCTATCTGACCTGCACAACCCAATAGTAACATGATACGCCTGATTGAAGACTGGTTGTCACACATTCATGTACGGGGCATCTTACTACCTGTAATAATTGCCAAAGATCTACGAGTGACAGCCACACAAAGACTTTGATTTTATATCCTATCCTGTACTTATTACACGAGAATTATTTTTATCTGTATATAGGTATTTGTAATCGTGTTCTCGAAAACGGATCTGACGATTTCGATGAAAGTTGCAATATGGGGGTTAACGGGGGTGAAGAATCTATCTCGGATTATTCCTACCCTGACCCGAAATCCTAACCCGGTAGCGATTGATAGGTGCCCTTCGTGGACTAGGCTAGGTGCCATTCGGAAGGGTGCTCTAGTTGGACTACCCCCTTTTTATTCTAAGAAAGAGGAGAGGGGAAAACCTATATATATCGCAATTCGGGTCAGGTTAGGAATAATCCAAACTCATCGCTAAATTTTCGGCTGAATCAATTTGTATTGATTGGGCCTAGTCACTCAGAGAGCTTTGGAGCGAGCTATATTTGGCACTACCCTTTACGACCTGGTGAAAAACACCGAAATACGGAGACGAACGAGACTTATGGACATAACAAAATCTATGTGACCGTAGACTGGATGGAAGATGGGGAAGAAAGTGGAGACCACGGACGGGACGGAGGAATGTGAGAAAACAACTGACTAGGTGGACAGACGATCTCATTAAAGTGTCCAGAAGAAACTGGATACAAAACCGCCAAAAGTGGAGAGGTTTGGAAGAGACTCAGCATTGTGTGGCCAAATGTTGAAGAAGAAGAAGAATTTGTATTGCTATCGACACGCCAAGAAGAAGATAGGGCCAACGATAGGCTGATATTATTATTATTACATCCTCCTGCGTCATCTAGCCATTCAGTACAATACCATCATTGCGATCTTTACCAGCGACACAGGTACACAAAGGTGTATTGTATGCATGTTTGTGAATTATTCCTCTATCGATACACGCAGCGAAATATTTGTCGTCGTGCAAATGCAATTTTCATCAGATTTACCATGTATTGTATTCTGTTATTGTAAAAGCTTTATGGAAAACTGTGCGAAAGTTATGTTAATGTGTTGTGGAATTTTCAATTAAAGATGAATGTGTTAAAACATGCAAATACACAACACATAATTATGACAATATGGAAAAAGGAATAAGTAGCGTGACGATTGACAGGGGAGAGTGGAAGAAAAAAACGTGTTGCGACGACCCCAAGTAACATTGGACAAGTGCAGGAAGATAATGACACAATACCTGACAACATAACATCACGCCTGTAATACCCAAAAGGTTAGCACAGGTGTACCAATAGCACGCTCACATTTCACCATTAATGTAATAGGAGCTAAATCGAGACCCAGGGCTGTTACAAAGCAATTCCTGATGAAATAACTACACTCGAGAGCAATGAATCCGGGTCACTTAAAGAATGTTAAAAATCTCGGAAACTAAAAATGATAGGTTAATGCAATAAATTGTATATAATAGACAATGTAATACTCCTTAAATGAAAGTAAAAAAAATATGAGTCACATGCGTCGAAACTGATTGGTGAGTTCAGTTCCTGTGAGAAAGCGATTTCGAAGCATGCTGTTCACCAAGTATCGGTCTTCTCGTGCTGTGGTACACCTGGTTCTGCCCGTTCCTGGTCTGCGTAGGTTAGAACCAGTTTCTTCGTAACGTCGGAGAACTCTTTGTACTGTTGACAGCGACATACCGACAGTCCTGGCTGTATCGCGCTGACTCCGGCCGGTTTCCAGCATTGTAAGTATTCTGGTGCATTCTTCAGGCGTAAGCGACATAATTTCAGCTTGAATAATGAATATAGAGCACTATCAACATGGTTTATGTACCCACATAAATGACAGATTACAAACAAAAGCAAAACCAAATGCTGTAATTTCGTAGTTCCATCTTCGAAAGTGGCCCTTTTTCAAATTTGATTTTTTTATGATATAACTTTACAATAACTAAGAAGTTTTAATACCTTCATTTAAGGAGTATTACATTGTCTATTAAATACAATTTATTGCATTAACCTATCATTTTTAGTTTCCGAGATTTTTAACATTCTTTAAGTGACCCGGATTCATTGCTCTCGAGTGTATTAAACATTTGCTCGACCTAGGAATCGAACTCATTTTTAACCGACTTCAAAAAACGGAGGAGGTTCTCAATTCGGTTGTATTTTTTTTACCTCACATCTTCGTCATTTATGAACTGATTTGAGAAATTCTTCTTTTATCTGAAAGGATATACTTTCCAATTGGTCCCATAGACATTTTGTTTTTAAATCAAAATAGCTGGAAAAAATATGTCATCCAAATAAAAAAAATTACGATACGATAACTAAAAAGCATCATCTGCGTAGCGTTTTTACAACTATATTGGGATCGGCTTCCAGTCTAACCAGATGCAGCTGAATACAAATATTTTACATGGAGCAACTGCCAAACTTACCTCCACAACCCAGTTAGCACTGGATAATATTATGATACCCCTTGATAAGACTGGTTGTCAGACTTTCGAGCCACTGACTGACCACTGACACCTGCCAACTATGTTGGGGTTGGCTTTCAGTCTACCAGTCAGAATACCAGTATTTTACATGGAGTACTGCCTATCTGACTTCCACAACCCAGTTACTGGGTAATACGATACTCCTTGGTTATACTGGTTGTGAGATTTTCAAGTTTCTGACTACCTTTAACGACTTTCAAAGATCTACTAGTACAAATGACAGCCAGGACCAACGGCTTAACGTGCTGTCCGAGGCACGAAGGGAACTCAATATGTAATGATGGTCATCCATACGGGCCGACCTCGGCAAACACTGCTTAACCTTGAAGACGCACCCGTGCGAGATTTACATATTTATCCACAACTCTCTTTAGTTAGCCTTAAGCTATACAAGGTGTTGCTTTGCATCCTCGTCAAATTCAAGGAAGTAACTAAGCTAATGATTCTCGCCCAATCAATAATAAAATGGGTAGATAATTTTTATATATATTTTTTTCAACATCGGAAATCGATAAGTGTACACCACCCGTATTAAAACGCGGCCCGTCTATATTACTAGCCCTATAACCGCGCTTTCACACACATAAACAAATGCAAACGTTTATTTGATAAACGGGTGATTCTCCTGTTTTGAAAAGGGCTTCATTCTGAAATAGTGTCAAATTAAAACTACAAAAAAAAAAGCAGCGTTTATTATTATTGACCAGGTACCGTAATTAATATTGATTATTCATGTCTTCTATGACAACCTCCTGAATTTTGACGAGGTTGCAAAACTACACCTTGTATAATAGAACTAGCGGATACCTGGCCTGTACTACTACGCTATAGTACCAAATGCATTGTTTCAGTGGTCTAAATCCATTACCGTCGCATTATTGCCTTTCTACACCGCTTCGGCACATTTTCGGCACACGGTTGGATGGTTTCAAAGTTTATAACGCAAATAGGTAGAAACAATTTTGTATTTTATATAAATAGATTGAAAAATTGCAACTCCCCCTTGCACAGATAATATTCTTTTAAAAGTAACCTTCTTCAAATTTAGCATTACGTCAGCTACCCAAGAATAAACCCCAGAGACCATTATGCAAATAAATCGATACAAAACTATTCGGAACATATCTCTCGATAATCGAATAATGGAATATCCTCGCGGCTCTGAATTATAGAGCGAAGCGCGCAACTGCCACTCGTAAATAACGAGTTAGCGCCGATTCGCTGAGACAACGATTGTTCTAATCGATTCCACTTCTCGATTATTCGGATGTTTGTTTCCGAGTCTTGTTGTGTAGTACTGTTTATGAATGTATGGACTTGTGAGTTACGTTTGATAGTGTTTTGTCTGGACTACAGTTTGCTAGTTTGGGGATTTTGATAGACCTTTAGTGTGTTTATATCTAAACTAAGTTTTTTTTTAGTGACTGAAATGCTGCCACGCGTGAGATTCTGGCTTTCATTCTTAAGTAAAGTTTTGTCATTGGGATTTTTTGAAAGGAGGATTTTTGTCACTGGTCACCTAGTCTGGATATTACGTGATCAGTTCATGACAATAGGCGATATTTAGGGTTTTAAAATACATGAGCCTAGCTCTTAGGGTAATACGGGCATGGTAAACATAATTATAAAATTAAAGAAGAGAGAGAAGAGAGGGCTGTAATTCACCATGCAGGTCTTCGTATCTTCGAATTTTAGAATCAAAGACATATCAGTTTTCGGTAACACCAGTTTCCTCAATTCCTCACGAGAATTATTTCCTTTACCGTTTTGTGAGCATCAGCGCTGAAATAAACTACACCAAGTAAAGTCATGATTCGTCTGTGGCACCACTGCTCATTTATCATTACATATTCTGGGTATAGTATAATTGATTCTTAAATACTACCGATGTACATCATGGTAAATTCTTCTTTATCCTGTGGTAAGTGCCTAACCCTGATGTCAGAGTTTTTATGCCGCCCGTTGGCCTCTGACCTAGCTTTACATGCCGTCGAGAAACATCTCTCAAGCATGCTGGTTTCCTCACGATGTTTTCCTTCACCGAAGCAACTGATAATTATACATCCGTAAAATCAGAGGTGCGTGTCTCGGGTTCGAACTTGGGACTTGGCAGTCGGATGGTCACACCACTAGGCTATCACTGCTTATACATAGTAAACTAAACCAGCATTATACGTCACAACACTATCTGTATAACAATAACACACAGAGCTAACACAATCAGTGATGTATCATGACCTCACACAATTCACGACAATATGTCTCCGTGCTGTAACGGTTATGTAGCGTTGCTGTGGAAATATATCAACTAGATATGGCAACTCGGAAGCGCAGTGTAGGATGGGACCAGCTAGATAAACCATCATCCACCTAGCCTTTTCCCAAATATGTTGGGATCGGCTTCCAGTCTAACCGGATGCAACTGAATTTCAGTATTTTAAATGCTACATGTAAAAAAGTGATATTCTGATTATACTGGTAGACTGCCTAAACTGACCTCCATAACCCAGTTAGTACTGAGTAATACGATACACCTTGGTAAGACTATGATATATATTTTATATTTTTTGAATAATATGAGTATTTTTAATAATGATAGTAATGTTGCATAATAGCCTAATCGAATCCTTTTTTTTTGTTGCCTTTTTCTATTGTTATTTTATAGTCATCACACTGTATATGATCATTGTGTCTCAAAATAAAATAAAATAATTTTGCATGCCGTAAGGTAAAATGTATCGGGACTCTCTTCAAAATAACCATCATATTTGTATACCTACATTATTGGCAAATAAATGATTTCTGATTCTGACTAGTTGTCACACTTTCAGGCCAATGACTAACTAACAACTGTCCCCTGTTGGTCCCGGCTGTCAATTGTAGATCTTTCTACAATTGACAGCCGGGACCAACGGCTTAACGTGCATGTGCGAGGCACGGAAGAAACTCTGTATGTAATGAGTGGTCACTCATCCACGGGCCAATCTTGGCAAACGCGGCTTAGCCTAAAGATCGACCCGAGTGGCTTTTATTATTAAGCCACAAGCTCTTCTCGTTTAAAAATGAGACCAGGAATTTAAATGGCACATCTAGTCTGCCCACATCTTGAACGTATGAATAACAATTTTCCCTGCATACTTCATGAGAGCAATCTTTATTGTTTTTGCATCACAGCAAATTGTGTTTAGATCAGAGGATCAGGTTTGCCTTTGAATAGATAGTGATGTTATTAAATTCCATTTTGTTATAAAAGGTTCTAGATATTATAAATGGCTTTTCAATCGACTGCTGTATAGCGGGAATGTTGAGCATGAGGGTTCAATTCCCAGGTCGATCAAAGTGCTATTGTGGTTTCGATCAGGAATTTCTCAGTAGCAGCTACGGAGTCTGGATTTGTGCCGGGTTTATGGCAAAAGCATCCCTAGTGATATGTGGGTGTACTAGTACACTTCTGCTTAAGTTTTCGAGGATAACAGGCGTGATGTAATGTTAATTGTATGACGAATAGTTGGTTCCATTCTTAGTATCAGTCGGGAGATTAGAGGTTGTCGGTATCACACCCCAGTGCATTGAAAAAAGCACTTTATGCCCTTGTTTCTGCGCCTGTTTTCTCCCCAGTCGTGTTGGACTGCCGTCCCATCGGATTATATGAGTATAAAGAAAAGTGCGTGCTCAATAATGCACATACTGCATACTATAATATCCAAGGTTAAGCAGTGCTTGCCAAGGTCAGCCCGTGGACGGATGACCATCTGACCATTACATATCGAGTTTCCTCCGTGCCTCGGAAAGCACTTTAAGCCAATGGTCCCGGCTGCCATTCGTAGAAATTTGATATTTGGTCGTTACAGGTAGTCAGTGGCCCGTTAGTCTGACAATCGCTTACCCAAGGGTGTCTTATTACTAAGTACAAACTGAGTTGTGGTGGTCAGATAGGCAGTCGCCCCATGTATATATATACTGTATACCATGTACATATATATATGCTGGTAACTGCATCCGGTAAGACTGCAAGCCAACCCAAAGTACTTGGGCGAGCTAGGTAGATGTTGACGATATCGTAACAAAAATATTGTTAAAATTATTATTTGAAAGCAGTATTTCAATAAAATCATTCGCATCATTCATTTTAAATCTCAATCTACAAAAAATGTATCGTACGCAAAAAGGCAACCCAATCAAAAATACCCTTTCAAATCGTTACGTCACATAACCCAAGCGTTTTAAGTCGTCAGCAAAAAAATAGATTCAGATTTAGCTGACATGAAAATTACAGTTTCGATATGAATGTATGTAGGTCGAACAGTTTTCTCTGTAATTATTTTCAGTGTGCAGTTTTTAGAGTTTCTGAAAGCGAACTGCAAGTGAACATGTTTTTGAGTTTATTTTTTCATGGTACCTGTATTTTGTTTAGAGTACTTTTGAGGATGGATTTTCGGTTTTGCGTTGATAGGTTAGGGACTGCATAATGATCACAGATATAGTTTTAACTAGATAACGCAAGAGCACTTCGCGTTCGCGGCTTAAGCATTATGCTTAACGTGACAGCTGTCGCATCGAGCGAATTTGTTTAAAACAACAATATTACAGCTCAAAAACTTAATTCTAGACACTTAAAGAAAAAGAACGTAGACTATTTTGTCTAATAACTTGTTTATACAAGGTGTTGCTTTGCATCCTCGTCAAATTCAAGGAGGTAACTATGCTAATGATTCTCGACCCGAATCAATAATAAAATGGGTAGGTAATTTTTTATACTTTTTCTTAATGTCAGGAATCGATAAATGTACACCCACCAGTATTAAAACGCGGCCCGTCCTTACTAGCCCTATAACCGCGGTTTCACACACACAAACAAACCCAGACTTTTATTCGTTAAACGGGTGATGCTCCTCTTTTGAAAAGTGCTTCATTCTGAAATAGTGTCACATTAAAACAACTAAAAAAGCAGCGTTTATTATTATTGACCAGGTACCGTAATTTATATTGATTATTTACGTCTTTTATGACAACCTCCTGAATTTTGACGAGGTTGCAAAACAACAACTTGTATAATAACTAAATAGTTCTTATGTATATTTATATCTGTGATAATGGTGTTTTTATATTATGAGCCAATAACAATCTTAACCCTGTTTTCTAACCAAACCAGTCAGCGGCGCGAATTTGCGACTGTCGGCCCATCGACATTCAGGCTCGTGGGACAAAATGACAGCGACCCGACTGAGGCATAAATAAACTTAAAGCCCAAGAAATTGTTAACAGATTCCGATTCAAATAGGGAAGTACATACATAATATCACGACATATATCTCCGAAGGGTTAGGGTAGTTAGGCAGAGGTGTACCTAATAGTACACCCACTCATTTCACCAGTTATGTTCAAGTCCCATTTAATAGGGAGCGAGCCTATAATTGCCATCAACCGGGCTCTAATCCAGACTGCGTGGTTGATACTGACAAATTCCTGATGAAAAATCTATCTACTATTTGCCCGACCCGGGAATCGAACCTAGAACTTCATGCTAAGCACCTGCGATTGCGACGAAGTAATATTTTTTCTAAAATTAATTATATGTATATTTTTTTTTTATGTCGCGGGCAAAAACTATAATCTCCTATGTTGATTCAGCCAACTTTGACAAGATCCATGCAATTTCCTTTGCAATAGTCACAGTCCACTAATGAAGCTATCAACTGCTATTAGATAAGGCGAAAACTCATCATCGTTAAAATTTATCAGGCTCCATTCAATTTCGGGTTATAGCTTAAACTTTTGTTGCAGAAAAACTCAATTATATATTTTTTTCCATTCACTTTGATTACCATAGGAAAACCAGGAAGTGAGAGAGGGTGTTTGTATCATGGAATTAACAGGTATCAACGGCCCCAAAGGCTTCTGGATTCTGCCCATTAACACTTCACAACATCTTTGACAGCCGTCGTACACTGATAAGATCTTTCTGATCAATGAGAAACCTTTGGGTACGTAATAGTACACCCACATTTTGCCTTATGTCTAAGTCTCATGTAATAGGGGGCGAGCCTATTGCCATTAACCAGGCACAAATTCAGACTCCGTGGCTGCTACTGAGAAATTCCTGATGAAAAACCCAATATCACTTTGTCCGACCCGGGAGTCGAACCCAGGCCCTCATGCTCAGCAGTCGCGACCACTAGACCATTGAGGCAGTCCAAGTACCAAGTAGGTACCTATTCTTTTTGTTTTTTGAAAACGTCCATCTAATGATTTTAATTACAAGGAATTTTTGATTTTAAAGTCATTGTGAAACAGCCACTTAATGGCATGATCTTGCAATAGAGCAACAGTTACAAACTATGTATCGATGTTTTACGAAACAAAAATGTATCGACATTTTATGAAAGTAGGTATACGGTACTTTTAACAAAAAAATAATAATAATATGTCTCTTTGTCTATTTGTTCCGGCCAATCTCCAAAACGGCCGCACCGATTTTTACGGGACTTTTATTGACAGATAGCTGATGGTATAAGCAGCAATTTAGGTTATTTTAGAAAAATAATAATTTTTCTGTGCAAAAAAAAAATCTTTGAAATTGTTAACAACTTTATTTTCAAGGTCAGAAAAAAAAAAATATATCACGTTTCCAGTCTTGGTATTTGATTTTGTACGAAACTGAAGACTAGCTCCACCAACATTTTCATACCGAAAATCAAAATCTAAAAATCCACCAGAGAAATGTTTAGAGCATTGTTGTGCTAGTTGGTAGTACGGAACAAAAGTCACGTCTACTCCGCATGTAACGTGTTTTGAATGTGATTGTACTGGAAACGGCAGTGAAGCGTGTCCCGGTTGATTTTACTCATCATTGTTTCGATTTTGATGTATGCAGGAAAGTTCCTGCGCATATCAAAATCGTTTGAAACACAAAATCTCTAGCCATACTGTCACTTTTTCTTTTTGGCTAGCAACTAGTCTTACGTATTATTTAGTAACTGGGATACAGTCCGTAAGGAAACCAGCATGCCTGAGTGATATATCTCGACGGCATGTAAAAGCCAAATCAGAGGCCCATGGGCGGCATTAAAACTCTGACATCAGGTTAGGCACTAACCACACGGTAAAGAAGAAGTAATTGGGTTTTGGAGGTGGGATAGGCAGTCGATCCATGTAGTTAATTATCAACATCATCTTCCTGCGCTCATTCCATGTTACGTGGGGTCGGCGCAACACATTTTTTTCTTCCATTCTCCTCTGTCAATCGATATCGTCGTACCGATCCATATATCGATGTTTACAAATACTTCGTTTGTCTCGTCTACGTTCATACAGATATCTGGTCATGCAGCAGCATTCGTTCAGACTGGAAGCCTACTCCGATATGGTGGAAAAAAGTCTGGAGATGAGTACCTATGGCTAGACTTATAGGAAGTTAAAAAGCTAACGTAACGTATACGAGTATGTGACGCAATTGGGCCAGGCCTATGTCATAACGATGACAAACCAGGCTTCCATTTTATTCTCAGTAGAGTTTGAATGTTGTCCCATTTACTGGCAATAGGATCGCCCCTATTACATCTAATATTCGGGTGTCATTAGTAAACTTCGGCCCTACACTTTCGGGAAAACAGGTGAGAAATTCTGTAATGATGATGTAAATATAACAATATTTCACGTAATAAAGTGACGTAGCTACAGAATTAAAGAACCTACCTGTTTGTCATTGACCTACTTTTTAAGAAGATTAATTGCTGCCACGCGTAGGTTTTATGACTTTCTCATCACACGAAATTGTGATTCTTATTATTTTGTTAATTCCGTTTGAAATGAAAGTAATTGAAAAATTTTACTTTGTTGATGTTTTTTATGACTTATGAGATATGACATGTGCAGACGAAGAGCAGGAAGATGGCATGATTAGGGCATAATTAAATTTCTTGAAAATTTCGCGGTATTATTTATTGTTCAGATACAACATTAAATAATGTTCTGGAAGGTTAAGTTCACTGTGTCTTGAGACTGACTGTGGGTTTCTATGATTAAAAAAATAATTGAAAACTGCGTAGAGAAAATGCAGTGATTACATTTTTGAATATGAATGGGATGACTATAAGATCATCATCAAGACATAAAAAAACCAATTGATAGAGTGTGTGAAAGGATAAACCAAGAAATAAAAAAAATACCTACCGATTTTTGTTCTTTTTTTTTCAGAGGCTGTTTTAGTATATCCACATCTATGCAATGAGAAAATCACAATAACGAATTTTCTTTCCAACAAAACTTTTTTCAACCAATAAAACCAGAAAATAAAAGTACAATCCTAACCACGTACACCGTATCCACAAAGTTGCGCATGCCTGCACTTGTCTATAGAACATTTTCAGTGCACAACCTTATTGTTGGTAATACAATGGTCCTAGTATCGGACGCCTCACAATACGGCATTGTTCGTAATGTAGGCGATAGACTAGATACAGTTACATTCAATGCTTGTTCGATGGAAAAGTGAAGTAGTTCTCTTTTTTTTTTTCTTGGAGTAAAACTAGGGGTGATTTCAGTGTTTTAAAATTACACATATTTTATTTCACACCTGTTGCCTGACCTTTGTCGGCATGAAATTATTATCAAAATATTACTTCCCTATTTGAATTGGATTTTGTTGTCAAGGGTTTTGTTTTTTTTTTTGGACGGAACCTTAGTCCTTACTCTTTATAAAATCAGCTATCTGCCAGTAAAAGTCCCGTCAAAATCGGGTCAGCCGTTTCGGAGATTAGCCGGAACAAACAGAAAGATCAGGAGAAAATCCAATTTTATTAGTGTTTGATGAAGCGGCAAAAACCGAGATATTTGAAAATATTTTCCTTACTATTACATTTCGCGTTCTACGAACTTTAAGTATTCACAAAGGTGTTAAAAAACCTACCGGTCGTATTAATATATCATTGGAATTTTTTACGAAACTGGCTATTACAAATTCTCTTAGAATCAAAAAAGCCTTCAAACTACTTAGAACCTCCACTTTAAACTAAAGTATTAGTTCGGCTAAAATATAAGCTAAACAATTATTAACAGTTAAATTAAACGTAATTATCCCTATTAACGCAGCATCGCAATCTCTTTGTAACTGCTTCAGTATTTTGACTTTTCACAGAATTTAATTAAAGTGTTTGTAATAATTTTGAGTATTGGTTTATAGTGATAGGCTTAAGCGGAAGCCAAGGCACAGAACTTATTTCAAATATTGTATACTTCTATTATGAGCGCTGAAGATTTGTGGATTTGTGGAAATATTCGCTCTTAACACTGATATTGGTCATTAGTGTGCATCCGTATTTGCCGACGCCATACATAAGTAAGCATTTGCTGTTTGCAAACCAAACAAGATGGACGCGTGTCGTTTTACTATACGATAATGATATGTTAAGGTGTGATAGTAGTTTTAAAACGAAAGCCATTCAATTTCACAATTTGAGGTTATTTTCCCTCAAATTGTGAAAATGGAATGGCTTTCGTATAAAAACTACTGTCGTATTCACTTCGTGATAAATATGCAGCAAAGTTGAGGACTGCTTCGGTTTATATCATTTTTTTTATTTTTCTCTATAGATATTTCGCTTAACATGGTAACGTGGCAGTCGCCCGCCCTTATTGCAATGCGATAAAGCACTTTTGAAATATTTTAACTGACCACGTTTTCTGCTCAGATTTCTCTCTACCCTAACAAGATTTGAAGCTCGGGAATGAAAGGCAAGCACACACTTCAACAGGTAGACTCACTCAGACAGACAGAGTAACTCGCTATGTAACGGATGGTCACCCATCCACGGACCAACCTAAGCTAGCACTGCTTAACCTTGATGATCGACCCGTACGGCTGTTATTATTTAGCCCGAGTTTAAACGCTCTTGCTGCCGCGTTTGTTCACTCTAGTCGTGGCCTCAACGTTCCTTTGTTTCGGTTCTATGTGAAATTATTTAGAGTAGGAATCTTATTTGTTTAGCGTTCGCCTGTAACGTGAATGTTCTAATAGATGCCTCAGGAGTTTGAATTCCTAGAGATATTTGATTAGTCTAGTCTGGTTCGCAAATTATTTGAAATGCGGTATTTGTTAAGGTATTAGGTTTCTCGATGATTTAACCAATGTACTTACTAGATTGTTATTACTGTGTGAAGGATGATACGGCAAGAAAGGAGGTGACTGCTGAGATGACGAGTAATAGAGAAGTATGGAAGAAGAAGACATGCTGCGCCGACCTCAAATGATTTGGGTTATGGGCAGGAATATAATAATGATAAGTTAGTAGATTGTTATTTAATATTACTTACACCCATATCTACAAGTGTGATTGTGCAATTCTAACTTTACGGTTCTAATTTTAGTTTTTTACTTTGAAATTCTTTTATAATTGTTTTTATAGTACCTATGTACTATAAAAACAATTTTCAAGAAGCCATTTATGTAAATAGGATTTAAAAATAATTATATTTTAAAGGGAGGCCTCTTAATTGTTTTGGTATGTTGTTAAAATTCTTTATTACAGTGATTAAACTGTTCCTTTTTCGGCATAATGTGCTTTGATGTGAAGGTATTCTTAATCTTGTGGGAACAAGATTAACCCCCGTATCTATGAACAAGTCAAAGTGTTAACTTGAGTAAATTACGTTTTTTAAGATACGATTTTTATTACGTAGTTTAGTAATTGATTGAAGTTAGAACTGTACAAAGTTAGAATTCTTAGCTTTGATTTCTTTGACGGTTCTTACTTCTTTTAAATTTTCGTCTTTTGCATAAAAAAATTGTACTACAATCACAACTTGACTATAGATATGGGTGTAAGAATACCTCGACGAGTGTATTTCGAAAGCAAGTTGCATGCTATAAAAAAAGAGTGCTCCTTCACACAAACAGCAACCTGCATAATGGATATGGCAACATTAAAATATTATTATATTTTCAAACCCTATTTACTCTATTTCGCCATATATGTATATCACAGATCTACCCTAGATTTTGTCCAACGACCTGAGAGATATGTTAGGCACTAACCACACGATAAATAAATAAATAATAATAAATAAATAATCTTTTATTTGCAGACCTGAGTCCATATTGTTAGTATTGACATAAAATATACTTATTAAACTATTGTTAGTAACAATCAACAAGTAAATCAATTGTGATTTATAGGGAGAATAATATAATATAATAGAAATAAATTAAACTAGATGCACTATACACCAACTAATGCTACTGCACTAAATCTTGGCTCACAAGATCACGTTCCCACGTATCAAGTTCCAAGTGAACCAAGCTTGGCCCTTAACGGGTGAAAGTGACGCTAGTATTTGCACAGTCTAGCCTAGGCTTAATTGGATCGCGTAAGGGTAGCAATACACGGTGGTCCTTGGAGGCTTGCAGCGAGCTCGATATTGCGTAGTTTTGTAGGGTTGGTTTTTGTGTTCATTCATTTGTTTTTTTTGTTACTTCAGTGACTCTGTTTAAAAATAAAAAAGAATTATTTCGAAGATTATGTCAATATTATTGTGTTTAATGGTCATATTGTTAAGGATGTATGGACGTGGATGAATCTTATAGAATGTAAGGATAGCGGATTTAGGAACCTCATGGAAAAAGGCGTTAGTGTATGTATGAAAACGGTATGTTGTGTCTTCAAGACTGATGCATTAAAGGTATAAAAAGACCCTTCACGAAGTCGTCAACCAAGCATTCTGTACATCGAACTAAATTATTCTACGTAAAAATTATTGCTGGAGAACGAATAATCACGTTTTACGGTAGGACTCAATATAACCCACTGAAAACATTTTCTACATGAAAACTATAGCAAAACAAAATAATTAAAAAGACTTATTATAGAGCGGGCAGTGGGAATATTGTCATACCAAAATTTTGATCCCGAAAATTTATGATTTTGAAACACGAATGCTTCCTGACAAGCGGGCGTGTGACACTAAACAGACCGATTTGTTACTAAGTAGTAACAAGTATTGGATTATCGTCTTGTCCCGTCTATCGCTAGGAAAAAAATGAATGTCATTGATAGCAAAATATAAACACCAGAAGATAACTAAAAAATATGTAAATTGCCTAGAATACTTGCCCATAAATAAAAGCCCAATAATGAAACCTGTATTCGGCCAAGAAAACAAAGAAATAACAGTACATATTAGAGCAATTTCACTTAAAATTGGTAAACCAGCCAAGTGTTACAACATTTTCTCGTTAAAAATGTTATCCGCACAAGTATAGCCTTCTAGTATTAGATTTTTTAATCTACGTTGCAGTACACCTAATGAACTTTTATAACGTCGTCAACCCTACTCTGCCGAGTCTCATACGGGGCATTAATTTGCATTATACTCCCGTGGTGCATAACCCTATAAAATCTAGTAATGGACAAGCTTATGCGCCGTAAAGTGCTATTTCGCATGAGCTCGACATCAGCCGCGCCGTTCTGTTTGATGTGCCGATTAGATACGAACGCGAGCGATTCTCGTCTTTATCGCTTTCTGCGAGTTTATTGGAAGAGATTCGGGAATTGGGATCGTTCGTTCTATATTTTGGGAATGTCGTGCATATAGAATGCGTGATAGGAATAACTTGTGAAGTAATATTTGATTTGGAATCGAAAATATTATAATTCCATTTCTGTTCATGCATTTTTAGCATTGTGATGGCAACTAGCTTTAATTGAATTTAATTGTTTTGTTTTAAAGAACACTTTTTACGCGTTAGTTAATAAATTAAAATTTTTAATCCAACAATCTCAAAGGTCACATTCTCTTTAAAAGCCCGGACATAATCTTGCCTGCGTCGTTGGTAAACTGGTAGCAAGCGCGACTGCTGAAGATGAAGTCCTGGGTTCGATTCCCGGGTTGGGCGAAGGGTTATTGGGTTTTTCCATCAGGAATTTTTATTTTGTATTGTTTCAATTTATCCTGTACCCAGCTCGTAACAATAATGTTCATAATAAAGCTTTTATTACCCTCAGTTATAATTAAAATAGAAAAATACAATCGGTAATTAGTTTTTCTTCGTCCTCGATATTTTCATGTTGGTCTAATTGGTCTTTTTAATTTACCAGGAACCCAGTGTAATTGAATTATTAGAAATTCTCACTACTCTCTCAAAGTTCGCTGGAATTTCGCCAAATGTCTAGTTTAATTCTTTGAAAGGTCAATACTTATAAAGTTAGTGCCCACTTAATAGTTTTATCCGCTTGAAATAGTTACGAATAACGAAGTCACTGGCTAACAGCTAAGGTTCAAATACCTGCAGAACAGTTTCTCCTGTCATAATTTAATTGCAATAGGCATTGTTACTTCATTTTTGGTGGTGTGGGTTCAGAATTTTTTTTTTTTGTAGAAATAATAATCTTGTGTGTTGTCTTATCACGTCAAATAATAATATATATGTATATGTATATTTTTGTTTATATGTTTTTTTTATTATTTTATAAGGGAATATTTAAAAATGTAAAAAATAAGAAAGAATGGTATAAAATGGTCTCACAGTACAAAAATAGAGCAGACATGTTTCATCATCATCATACCCTTGTCCCATGTTATTAGAGGTCGGCGCAACACGTTTTTTTCTTCCTTTCTGGTGTCAACCGTCACGCTATTATTTACTCATTTTTCTTAGACAATCGCTGGGCAAAATTTTTATCTGAATGGTTACCAAAGAATAGAAAGCGATGCCATGGAATAACTAGATGAGAATGGCGAGACAGACTAGACATCTACATGAAAGTTCGGACCACAACAGCAAATTGGTTCCTGTAAGCCTGTGTCGTCCCACAGCTGGGCAAAGGCCTCGCCACATGACTCCCGAGTGTTCCGACCCAGGGCCAATGTTGACCACTAGTCGTTGGTTCCGTCAAGCGCGTCCCACCATCTTCTTCAACAACAGCTAACTGTTGTGTGAAATGGAATAAGTTGCGGAACGCCTTGCCTTGCTGTGGGACAGTATGGGCTTCTTCTTTAAGCTTATCGGTGACATTCAAAGTTTGACTAAAAATTCACCTCTTACCGATTCAGTCAAATTAGATTAGGTTGGTCCGTGGATGGGTGACCACCCATTACATACCGAGTTTCCTCCGTACCCCGGAAAACACGTTAAGCCATTGTTCCCGGCTGTCGGCTGTGTGTTTATTTGTAGATCTTTGACAGTCGTTACAGGTAGTCAGTGGCCCGAAAGTCTGACAACCAGTCTTACCAAGGGGTGTCGTATTACCCAGTACGAACTGGGTTGTGGAGGTCAGATAGGCTGTCGCTCCATGTAAAATACTGGTATTCAGCTGCATCCGGTTCGACTGGAAGCCGACCCCAACGTAGTTGGGAAAAGGCTAGGCAGATGATGATTACTGATTCAGTCAATAGGCTATAAAGTGACAGTAGTATGGGCTGATTTAAGTAAATGCAAGCTTAAAGTAAAAAACAATTTTTCAAACAAGGTCTTTAAATATAGGTGTGCCGTCATGTTTTTTTAATTGATACCTATATCACGGAGGTGCATAAAAAATAATTAGTCCACCGTATTGGATTCAGAATGACGTCACTTAGCTAACCATGCATTTTCATCGAAATTAAACGTGAATTTTCAGCACAATCGGTGATAACTGTCTTCAAATTCAGTTGCAAGATTTGACCTAAACAAACATACAAACATTGGAAGTTAAATAAAAGCTTGTCAAAAAATAGTCTTGTAAACTATAGAAGAACAAAGCCTCACCCCTAAACAGACCTAACCCAACATAATACACACTACAATAACTGTCGGTAACAAGCACTGTTCCGCACATACGCTCATAGTAATTCAGAACGCCTCAGGTCGGTTCCAGAAAGGAAAGTTTTACTTTACTGACATGCTAACGTTATCAAGCGGGTTGTAGATGTAGAGAAGATGGAAGGTGCTTCATATTGTACACAGGAAGTCGATTTTCAAAACTTTGAAAGGATACTGTGAAAGCGAGGGATCTAGACATAAAATGTGGCTCAAAATATGTAAACTATGCGTGTTAAAATCGATGGTGTCCTGCGCGCAAAACTTGAAGGTGTACTATTTCTTGATTGCATTGAAGAGAGATCAGAAAATCAGAATCAACAATCTATAATTCCAATGTTATGTGCATTTGGAGAAGAAAAAAACAAAGTAATTAGGCATACTTGCCTGGGTGTTCTTCTTCGTGTGGTTAGTGGCCAGTTAGGACCCAGGAGAACTAGTAAGAAATACCACAATTAATATTCTGTACACTCTTATTTATTTTTAACTCACCGTTTATACACACAAATAAAAAAATTAAACAAAGATCTTGGTAAATTTACGGTGTTATTTTTTACGGCGGCACCAACATCTCCTTCATAATTCTGTTCTCCTAGTACTTTCTGTTCAAATTCTAAATTGAGTTCTCTCGTAACAAACCTTATTGTGCCAGAGAGTGACAAAAATTAGCAACATCAACAGGAAGTTTCCTTATAACTTTGGGAGCTGACTGTACCGTAGAAAAAACAGTTGAAATTTATGATTGGAACGGGACTCAATGTATGAAGATTAAAATAGTTACGAAAGGGCACTGTTTTTCACTTGTTTTGCACTTCTTTTGTTTAGTTGTCCGAACGGGAATGTTACCAAACGGGATGTACCCGCCTAATCTGGTGACAGAGTTTTATGCCGCCCATGGGCCTGTGACTTGGCTTTACATGCCGTCGAGAAATATATCTCAGGCATGCTGGTTACGTCACGATGTTCTCCTTTACCGAAACAAGTGATAATTATGCAATACGCGCATGAATCTGAAAAATGAGAGGTGCAAATAGTTTGTGAATACCCTTAAATTTATAGACCTCGCCTTTTCTAGCCTGATAAGTTTTCTATTCTACAAAGCATTCGGAAGGCGTGCAAGCTGCACAGAACGGTCTTTGTTTCTGAAAACGACAGGAAAAATCTATCACCATTGTCTCTTTAATTCTCTTATTGGGGTTTTACGTAAATGTGATTGTAAAAAGGGTAGACTGTCAAAACGACTGATAACGAGCCAACAGCCACCATATACATACATAGGTCGTCCGTACATTTTGCTGCTCCGCAAGGCCTTGCTGCTCCGCAAGGGATTTTCTACCAGTCAACCTTTGTGTCAAATTCTGCTCTCGTAACAGTAAATGCAGTACTTGCAAAATGGCGGTTTTGAGAAAATCGCTGTGAAGTGTTTGTTTTAAATCGTGTTTAGTGTTTTTAGAATAGTGTTTTTTTTAACCTCTACTTGAACTTATCAGCTAAAATCGAGATTTAAAATGCACTCATAACCGTGTTTTTTTCAAAACCGCCATTTTGCAAGTACTGCATTTACTGTTACGAGGGCAGAATTTGACACAAAGGTTGACTGGTAGAAAATGCCTTGCGGAGCAGCAAAATGTACGGAGACCTAAATGGTGGCTATTGGCTCCGTTATCAATCGTGCTGACAATCTATTCTTTTTTTGCACATCAGCGTCGTGATAGAGTACAAAAAAAAATAAGAAACAATCTTCATACTCCTTCCAGCAAAACTACATCAAACCCCAGCGATTAAATCAGGCTAAGTAAAATTTAGAGCCGGTATGTGAGGAGCGTTACATGTATAATCCATTCTTTGTGTGAAAGGACTTTTATTGCTACTGCCGCTAGAGGGCGCTCTGTACTTTGAAGTGTGTCGAAGTTAAAGTTTATGTGAGTGACATTGAAGGACATAATATGTCATAGCGAAGTTTTTATTGTTTTTTTTTGTCCCATACATATCGGATACAGATCTTAAACTCTGCACAGGGTCAACATCGCCTCAACTTGAGCCGTTCATAATTTTTTCACATAATCTTAAGGGCATCGCCACGGATCGAGATGTACTAGTAAAAAGTGGTGTGGTGGTGCCAAGACAGTTATACATGTAGCTAGGTAGAAGTTTCTTTATATTATTAAACTTTTGAACGCCAGAGCATAAAAACACGAGCGTGCCCTCCACGCCAAGCCACAATTTCACCGCATCCAAATTAGATGTGTTATGCCGTCCGTGGCGTCGTGAGCACTTTTTGATTTGACGTCCATATGCGTTCGTGGCGGTCAAAAGGTTAAAAGGACATTTTTCAGTTAAGTTTTTATCTCGCAGTCAGTAACTAAGTTGCTTTTAATATTGTTCGACTCCAGTAAATGGTCTAGTTAATCGTATACACAGTCGTATTCATAAACAATTTACATTGTCTAAAAAGAAACTCTAAAAATTCAGACGTGTCTCATGAAAATATTCACTCACTATACCTGCCAACTTTCTCTCGATAATTTCGTCGGCAACACAACAAATCAACAAATCCCAAAATTTTGTCATCTCAAGCCCATTTCAACAAAACATCTAAGAAACATAATCCCAGAATCCTTTCATCGGGAACAACAAACAATCAAAATAATAAGTGAAAATTCTATAACAAATGATTGTAGTAGATAAGTACCGGAGCCCTTATAATTAATGAACTGGCAATCCTTTCCACATCGGACTTAATGAAGTTGGAAGGGGACATACGGGTAGGAAGTTGATCCAGCCTTTTGGAATAAGTTCAGTAGAAATTATCCTGTTATCTGACTTCTAAAACTGGATTTAACTAATTCTGTAGTCTAGATTTGACGTGTTTGGTGAGTTAGTTAGGATAAATAACAACTGACAATATTTTTCACCGTGCGTATAATGTTGTCAACAGATTGTATTGAAGAAATGATAAGACATTTTTACGTCGTGAAAATATTTTTTTTTATTTCTAATTGGCCAAACAAAAAAAAAGTATTTTCAAGTTTAATTTTCTACTATATCATTCGATACTACGTACATTTTAAACAAAGTATTACATTTACCTGAAATAATAATAAAAACACGTACAAGTATCAAAGTGGGAAAGGAATCTCAAGGCGTAAAAAAATTCGTCCACATCGCTGTCAACAAGAAAAGTGCCCAGCAGGCTGGCAGCATTGCCACGTTGGATGGAAATGTTTTTCTTTCCTTTAACAAAAAAGGCCAGTCCTCTTGTCACGTGAAGAGTCCACTATCCGCTTGACGATATCTTGAAAGACTAGGTGGGCACTTGGACCCCATGGCCCTAGTGTTTCAACCCCAAACGACTCGAACACATAACTATATAATATGTTATTGTATTTCCGCCATTTGTTTCTACTATTATAATTTATTTCTACTCATGTATCCATCTCGGTTACTTATCATCTACGATTACTATTTCTTTTTCAAGAGTCTTAGTACTGCTGCAGTAGACTGCAATCCTATTGACGAAGCTCGTTGTTCTTCCCGACAGCATGTCCGAAGAAATAGATCCAGCCACTCCACCGGGATTGATTTACGCGGCCTTCTAATTATCAGCGGAGAGATTGAAAGTAATTCCCTGAAACAACGTCTACCAGGATAAGCGGTAACAGATTGGATGAAATTTATCCAATTCATCGATTTCGTTGTTTATTGATCGCGGACTGTGTGTCGGAGGAAACTGCTTTTGTGAGGGTTAGAAATTAAAAAAAAAATGAAATGCCTGTTTTCATTCACATTAGACGTCGAGTAAATAAATGCCTAATGAAGCAGTTACGTTTGGTCGTTTGCCCGAATTCTATTGCCTCTGGAATTCGGACAAGTGTAAAAGAACACAGTCCAGTACAACTTCTTCGGGAAATCTTGTTCGGTTACGTGGGTGCTTCATTCAAACTACTCGTATTGTAATAAATGCATCGGGTGCCCGAATACGAGTAAAGTCAATCGACCACCCGAATACGCGGTCACGGCCAAGCACCATTATTAAAAGCGCGCTGTTGGATTTTCTACTTTCAACGAGTTTTGAAATTCCAACAATGACATAATTATTTATTTTTGACCGCTCACTTAGGTGCGGCCTAGTATTACGGGATCAACAGATCATGTCACAAAAATATTATTTATCCCACTGCGGTCCATTGCTGGCCAAATGTACACACCCACTTTAAGTCGACAGTCCACCGCAAAAGCCATGTAAATCCCGTTGAAAACGTTATAGAACTAAAAAAAACTCGCATTTAAAGCTGTTGCCACAATATCTGGGGCTTCAGCTGACACGTGCATGTAACAAGAACCTGACAAGGAGATAGATCAATGTTAGTCTCGCAACGCATAATCTATTTAGCTTGTCACTGACAAACCTATAATTGCTTAACTAAATATTCTGTCGTTTGTATCAGCACATTGCAGGACAGCCTGCATTGAATGTAGCCTGAAATTCAGGTTCCACCTAGTTCACGCAAATAAGCAACTGTGTTTTATTCGAATTGTTAAGATATTTTAATGTAAATGTGCCCCTTTTATAAATAAACGATTATTATATTGAATACAAATTTTAAATACATAATTCAATATTTTCTTTTTTAAATACTTCTTTAAAAATGCAACCTATAAAAAACGTATGAAAAATAGATGGCCCATCGGCATCAGGAACAAGCTCCAGGCTGCCGGTGGTCAGGGTTCCAGAAAGAGGATCTGCGATTATTATTATTATTTTACATGTATATTATTATAATATACCTATAGGTGTATCGTAATCCGAATTCTCTAAGCAATACGTTTGTGAAAAATTTGAACTAAATTCATAATGTGTTTAAAATAAATTAGTAATACTTAAATACATAGCAGTAGCCGTTAATCACTACAAATAAAATTGAGTTACTCAGGAATAAAAAAGTAAAAAGACTCACACAAGAACAATCTAACACTAATCTATATTAAAAATAAAATTTATCAAAAGCATTTTGTTAGTGAAAGGAAACCTAGTTCCTACTTTATATTTAACCTTTTCCATTAACCTCGGAAAATTCTGTTCAAAATGATCTATTTCATCCCAAACTACAAAACGATTTCAATATCACAAAGTCGCAAAGTTCTCATTACTAAACTATAAATAGAAAATAATTTTAAAGCTTAACACAAAGGAATTGTTAACAACAAAAAGCTTGCGACAAGCTATATTAATAAAACAGCTGACGAATAATTAAAATATACGAATTTGCATAGTTATCAAAGTGGGTCTTTGCCATTTTACATTTCGCCCTATCTAGGCCACTACCTTTCATTCACCTAGGGTATTTCCATAGGATACTTAATCAAAGTGACATATAATCCATCACCTTTAGGAAACCTTAAGAACTGCCTCTTTCAATTCATTATGCCGGTCTCAATGATAAAATGGTTGCAATTTTTCAAAGATATGACTATAAAAGCTTTAAATATCTATTCAATTTATTTTTTTTTCTTGAAAAACTGTCGTGTTGGAACACTGGGCAATGAGACGGAAGCGTGTCACTGTGTTAAAAATCAATGATTTTAAGGGAACGGGAATGGGATCGTGTTTTTGTCTGTCGACATCAATTAAAATTCGATTTGGCTTGTGAATGGAGTCGCGTTCCGAATGTACTGTTCGAGGATTTTAGAAGGAGTTTCGATTTGTTGTGTTTACGTTGGGTGTTCTATGATTTTGTGAGTGATTTTACTTAAAAAAACCTTGTCATCGTCATCTGCCTAGCCTTTTCCCAACTATGTTGGGGTCGGCTTCCAGTCTAACTGGATGCAGCTGAATACCAGTATTTTACATGGAGCGACTGCCTATCTGACCTCCACAACCCAGTTAGTACTGGGTAATACGGTTTAGTACACAGTGCTACGAGGTTCCTTTGGAAACTTGAATTACATTATCTGGGTGACCCTAAATAATGTAATTTAATCATGTGTTAATAAACATTTCTGAAAATTTTTTATGAAATTATATTGAAAAAACAAGATACATATATGTTAATGTTAGTTCCGTTTGGCTACTGTTCAAACGATTTGTGCACAAGTTTATCAATAAAAGAAACCCATTGCCACACAGTTGAAAGGTTTGTCGAATGCAGAAATGAAGGCAATTAAGCTGATTTGAAGTAGAAAGCAAAATAGCGTTAGATAGTCTATGCCAGAATTCTCTCTTGCTAGAAACATGGTACTAAACAGTTCTATAAAAATCCCCCCTTAAAATACAGACAGTATTTCAGGAGGCAAACTTTCAATCTTCTTTGGATTAGTCTACCTCAGCGATCAATCGGAGGGGCTGACAAATCCGACCTCGCGTCGATCTATTGTTGGGGACCTGTCGTGGGTGGAAGACTTGCAAAAGTGCATTTTTCCGAAGGTATTGATCAAAGGGATTTTTCCGATATTTTTTACTGAGTTCAAAGCTGAAGTAAGGTGTTGAATACATACGATCTATTTTTGAAAAGTCCCACTTTTATCATATTATTATGTAAGATAGTTTGTTAGTTTCAAAACTGTTAATCGGTAAAAACCTATGTTGACTAGGGCCAGTCAAAACCCGTATTTATTTAAAATACGTTTTCTCTATTAAACAGCTGTTTCAGAACACAGTTATAATTACAGCATGATGTTTTTCAAAGTGTAACAAAAGAACAACCTAGAAAGTTTCCAAGAAAATATTTGTTAAGGTTGTTAAAATAATTTTAACCGGTTCAAAAGTAGTTTTGACTGATCAACAGTTTTGACTCTGACTGTTCCTGTGTGTCTGTGTGTGGCTGTGTCTGTGTTGTTTTGTGTGTATGTGTTTGATTTGATTGCTTGTGACTGTACTCATACGTAGACTGCTAAAACCATAACCCTTCGTCGCAAAAATAAAGTCACATCACTGCATGCCAGTGCATAAAAATTGGCCACTTTACCTCAAAAGGTTTATTGCAACATTTCCCGACTAGAACTGCATAAGTTTACTACATCGAACGTTTCCAACGTGAGTATGTTGGTAATATCCGCTCAAGTAACGTAGTTCCTGTATAGACTGGAAATAGAAGGCTCTGGAAGGAAGTTGTGTGCACATCTTATTTTAAAACATGTATTTGTATGTATAGGTAAATACTCGAGGTATGAAGAGGTTATGTTCAAACGTTGGTATGCTGTTTCTGAGAATATTTGTTATTTTTGAACTGTCGTTATCATTCAAAGTCAATGGGAGTACGCAGAGAAATTATGAGTTTCACTGTTTCAAGTATTTGGTCAAAAGGAGCAGCGTTTTATTCCGCGAAAATACGTTTTTTAAATGGATTATGTAGTTTGGAGTGTCTAATTACAGTTAAACTATCTCGAGGTGTTAAAATAAGTCTAGAACAGAATATAATATTTTTTTTTGTCGTTGCTAAAGATGAGTAATAAATAAAGTTAGTTGAAAATACAGCATCTCTACAACTTAGACGTCAATGTGTTCTCCCCTAGGGTGTAAAATAATAAGAAACAAACAAACCAGAAGATAAATAATTCTATCATCAATAAACTAAAAACTTGAAACCAATTTGAGCCCGTTGAAAACATAACACAATCCGAAGTTAGGTTGCCTTAAATAAAATTGTTTAAAATGTTAAACGCCAAGTCGAATAAAGCAAAAAAATGAAAACCGAGACAGTTTTCCACATTTCATCTGTGTCGTTCATCAAAAACTAAGTTAAAAAGAGACAAAAGATATTCTACTCTAGTTTTTCTTTCATCCGTTACCCATTTAACCTCTCGAACAGAAACTGGGGCTTGTTTAAAAGGATATTAGAAACAACCTCACGAGTGAAACATTCTGTATCGCTAACAGCCCTCGCAACAGATGGCGTTTGCTAGAATATATAAAAGGTGATCGAGATGTCTTGTACTGTTCTGTTAGAGCGAATAGAAGTAAGCTTATTTTTAACTGGCACTTCGCCCGCAAAAATGGTGTTAGCTCGTCTAATAAGCACGATATAAATATAATTTATAGCCTATGGCACCCACAAATAATGTAGCTTTCTGCCGACGATACAATTTTTAGAATTGGATCATTAGTTCCGTAGATTACCCGCTACATACAAACTTACAAACAAAAAAAAAATTACCTCATGATAATATTAGTACCTATAAAATATAAACATAAGTATGGCTGCCTCTTTACTGTTGGAAAAAAATAAAGAGAAGGTAGAAAAAATATCTGTTGCATATTTATGTGAGTTACATTTTCAATTATAACGTAATAGGCGTAGGCTAGTAAACTTAAGTATAATAAAAACTCATTTTGCCAGGAGTTCAATGTACTTAACAGGGGCGAGACTCATCATCAACCTGGCACAGATACAGACTCTAGGCTGTTACTGAGTGGGCATTGCGGCGATAAGTCCCCTCTTTGTAAGTAAGGACCAGACCCGGGTCGATGGCGCGTTGTGTTCCACGCGCGCCTCAAAGAGATGTCAGCACAAACTGACGAGGTCCATTAGGACCGATGCCTGCCAGGGTTGCGGATTTGTTCGAAAGAGTTACCGTGGCCCTTGGCACCTTGGCACAGGCAAGTGAAGGAACACGAGTGGGTTTTAGTCAGTAAGAGTCTGACACGCCCTCCCGCTCCACCCAGAGCGGGCGGGAGAGGTCATTTGATGATTTTCCATCCAAAAAAAAAAAAACAAGGCTGTTACTGAGAAACTCAGATGGAAAAAAATAATAACACTTTGCGCTACCAAGGAATCGACGTCCAGACCTCATGCTCAGCAGTGTAGCACTTGCGCCTCTAGACCAAAGAGAATGACCCAAACTTACACGGTCACTCATGGGATATCTTCCATGGTTTTCAATTTATGTCTCATCTCATTGAGTCATCTCGCAATCATGGGGCTTGCAACGGCGTCGTCGAAACATCGGAAACTCACAATAATAATAAAAAACCGGTCAAGTGCGAGTTGGACTCGCGCACCGAGGGTTCCGTACAAACCTGTGGGTATATAACTTTTTTTTATATGACGAAACCTATATCTGTACTATAAGACGTGACTTCGTACAAAATTTCAAGATTCTAAGTTCACGGGAAGTACCCTGTAGGTTTTGATTCCCGTGCGAGTTTCGAAAATTTGCGGAAATTTGCGGCCTAAGTGGCTGTATCTTTTGATTGCGTTGACTTAGAAGGTTGATTTTTCTACAGCTTCCAGGGACAGTAGAACTAAGTATCATATAGAAATTTCAGTTTGATACCTCCACGCGTTCCTGAGAAAAACGGTCTTGACAGACGGACGGACGGACGGACGGACGGACGGACGGACGGACAACAAAGTGATCTTATAAGGGTTCCGTTTTTTCCTTTTGAGGTACGGAACCCTAAAAATATTGAAGATATCCCGTAAGCGACAATTTAAGTTTATTTATAAACCGTAAAAGCTTAAAACAGAGGAAGACCTAAAGGCCCAAGTCTACATGACTTGTATTCATAAAAAAAATATAAATTGATACATTCTAAAAGTATGCCTGCCTAAAGAACCCCTACCCCTGGCTGTAAGCTCAAGATATACTTGAACCATTATCCCTATCCTCATCAACCTCACTCATTAAAATTCCCAAAAAGTACAATTTCTTTGACAAAAAGCTAACTTTATAAAAGTGAAAAGTATAACGATTCCCGTGACGCGAACTTAATCCTTCTGCAGCCACTCGAGGGGAGTGGTCGCGCATGTCCAAGGACAGATGTCTCGCGTCGGCAGGGTTGACTCGCATAATGGATGTTATAAAGGTTTGATGGCACTTTTTGTCATTCATTTACGCTTCGCAACTTCGTGAAAGTCTGAAAAGAGCAAGTGATGTCTCATTTTGCTAGATTGTTTCGAAATATTATCATGGCTGTGATCTCCGAAGGTTTAGGCAGAGGTTCACCTAATTCTACAGCCACATTTCACCAGTTATATTAAATTTAAGTCCCATGTAATAGGGGGCAAGTCTATTGCGGGACACAAATACAGACTCCATGATTGCTACTGAGAAATTCCTGATGGGAAAACACTTTGCGCGACCTGGAAATCGAGCCCAGGACCTCATGCTCAGCAGTCAACTTTTTTGAAAATTGTTATGGAAGTAAAGGGCAACCGGCGTGCGTGTATGACCAGATGTATGAACGTGGACGACGCAAAAGAATAATGTATGAATCGTAGCAGGTGCCGTTCTGTAGTTTTTGACCCATGGCAAAAAGGTGTGAGTGTATAATAATATCATTATTATCAGTAAATTCTTCTACCTCTGCTACCTATGCTTCCCTTTCAAGATAAAATGTATTCTTAATCCACATAAAACAGAAACTCAACACTATACAGGGTGGAATCCCAATACCGACGCGAGAACGCAAAAAAAATCAGCTGTTCCCTACCAAACTGCGATATGTATGGAACAGCTGATTTTTTATTAATAACCGACGAATAATTTCTATGTGTATGTGGGTTCAGAATGATCCTTGAGTGTCCCTTCCACCCCGTATTATTTCATGCGTAGCACTTCGTAGCAATGTGCCTACGGTGCTACACGTACGAGCTACGTTACGCGCTTGCTACGCGGTCGTGCTACAATATCCGTCGCGCTACGCTTCTTAAAACTAAATACAATTTTCATGTAAGTAACTCATTACTCAAAGCAATTATTTCGATCAATTAAACCGTTACAGGCACTTTTGTATAGTCAAAGATTCGGCCATAATTAGTCAAAAAGTTTAATCTGCCGTTTCGAAAAAGTAGATCTCTATGGAGAAGACTGAGCAAGAAACACCATGGAAATCTTTTAAAATCAAGTAAGATGTTACAAACTCCTGGGGAAACCATAGTGACTTCCTCATCATCAACTATCTTGGGGTCGGCTTCCAGTCTAAGCGGATGCAGCTGAATACCAGCATGTTAAATGGAGCGACTGCATATCTGACCTCCACAACCCAGTTAGTACTGGGAATTACGATACCTCTAGTAGGACTGGTTGTCAGACTTTCGGGCCACTGACATCATGTAACGGCTGTCAAAGATCGACAAATAACAATCAGGACCAACCAAGGCACGGAGGAAACTCGTTATGCAATGGACGGTTACGCACCCATAGAGCAATCTAGGCAATCGCTTCTTACCCGAGAAGATTGAGCCTAAGCTGTTGTTATTATTTATCCATGAGCTAAGTAACTTCCTCTGTTTATAACAAAAAAAAAACAGAAAGACGAAATAATCCATCGTACGGTAGCCTTCATCATAAATCTATGTTCTCCGACAGATCGTATAGCAAACGAATAATATGAACTATATTAACTTTTCCCTACACTACATAAGGAACACACTCAGTTCCAACAGGAAAACGTTATTAAATAACTGCGAATCACGTTCCAAGTGACTGTCAAAAGAGGAACTCATCTTTCATGGTTGCCTGATGGGCTAAGATATTCTGTGTTTATGGCAAGAATTTCTGTGTGTATCGTATAAAATAGAGGATGAAGAGGCCGCGAATAACAGACGCTCGGTTCAATCATTAAGTTAAGCCGCGCTTGCCTAGTTTGGTCCGTGGATGGGTGAACACCTATTACATACCGAGTTTCATCAGTGCCTCGGTTGGCTGCCATTTGTAGATCTTTGACAGTCGTTACCAGTAGTCAGTAACCTGAAAGTCTGACAATCGGTTTTACCAAGGGGTATCGTATTACCCTGTACTAACTGGGTTGTGTACGTCAGATAGGCAGTCGCTCAATGTAAAATACAAGCATTCAGCTGCAGCCCGTTAGACTGGAAGCCGACCCCAACATAATTGGGAAAAGGCTAGGCAGATGAGAGATATCGTAAAAATTAACTAAACATACTGTATCACGCGGCTTCACCCGCGTTTTTCGTAATTTCTCTTACGGAAACGTACTTAGTACAAGGAGAAAAAGGAAATAATGTCCCGAATCCGTGTTTGTGTGGTAAATGCCCAAATTCGGTTTCAAAACCTTTAACTCAAACTTAAACTCAAAGCATTTATTTCAATTAGACCATTACAGGCACTTTGAATGTCAAAACACAAAAAATAAACTAAGCTACAGTCCCAGTCACAGGGCATAATAACTTGTGAAAGTACATGAGTTAAGTGAAGACTTATCATTGGCTGTCAGTCTCACGTACTATTTTTAATCGGTTTTGTTAGCTGTTAGTCTTCCATAAATGATAAATAAATAAATAAATACTGTAAAGAAGAATGTGGAAAATCTCATAAGTACTCTTTTAAATGAAGCTTTTATCTTAAAATGATGACACCATGCATCACCAGTCACAGTGTCCTCTTGTCTGCTTATTATAAGAATATCCAAGAAACTGTCACGAAGGAAAGTTCTTGTAAAATCACCCGTTTCCGAGGCCAGTCCGTCTTTTAAGTATCAAAAGAAAAGCTTACTGTAATAAATAAATTACGAAGGTATATTTCGTAGAAAAAGCTTTAACGTGTCATTGAAACGTTTAAAATAAATAATAAATAAATATGAATAATAAGGTAGCATCGTGTGTAGGTTTCCAAAACGATTTTTGAACACATTAAACTGACTGATGACTGCAAAAACAGCATTTTTTTTTAAATTAATTAACATTGGCTGAAAATAATGAAATCATACAGAAAAAACAGAATCGACAACCCAAAAAATAAGCAAAAGACGTTGATATTTTACGTCATCTCCAAATTAGCACTAAAGCTGGAAGCCAAATTACCAATTACTTGTTTCTTGTCACCAAAGAAAACTGAATTTTGCGTCAATAATGTTGTGGAGTGGCATTTTTATACGTCCATAAAAATCGACACCGTTACATAACATCTCAGAAAATAACAATTTAAGTAATGGCGTAATACAATTATGGTATCAATTCCGCTCGTGAGGGTGTCGGAAAAATTCCCAATCGGAATTACCCTGGCTTCGGAAAAATTCCGAATCGAAATTACCCTGACTCTAAAGGAATCGTAGATTCCTTCGTAATAACGCACTTTTTTGGCAAAATGTGGGCTGATGATGTCACATGGATTGTATGAGTTAAAAATAATGGTGCGGAAGCTTCGTAATAGGCTACTCGTAGGGATTGGATGACGTTACGGAAAATTAGGGTGGATTTTTTCTTTGTATGTCGGTACTTGATAGTACTTGACTTGATTTGTATTTCGACTGATGTCTGACGATTGAGATCGAAATTCGACGAAGTTTAAGGGTGTCATGTGTATGCAAAATTTCTAATGAAATACGCTTTACACGATTGGAATCAAATAATTGTGAATCTTCTTAGAGAGTCGATGACAATTCAAATTGAGTTAGAACAAAATTTGGCGACGAGTTTGGCACGTTCAGTAGCGTCCATCAGCTCCTGTGATGTGCAAACAACACACACACACATATTATGTATATTATATTATTCAAATTGTGAATAATATCCACAACTCCATGTCCAAAGCCCATGTCTTCAAGGAAAAATAAAAACTCGTAATTAAACAATACAAAATTCAGTGTAGGTATAACATCTAAATTATTGCACTCTTTAGTGATATCACCAAACAAACCTGATTCACAATAACCGTCACTAAAATGTGAAGTTGCACACAAAAGCAAAAAGAACAGGTACGAAATAACAGGTCACGGTGATACAGGAACTGTTATAAATCACAGTATAATGTGTCGTAGTAAAGTGCCTACTATAAAAGCGATACGTGAAATATCGAGGCAAAGTTGATTGTGTCTTATGCCCATAAAAAAAGACGGTAGAACCGAAAAAGTTTTTGGATATCTAGGAGTTTTGTGCTGATGTTGTGTGTGACTAACGTGGTGTCAGTTTTTATGCAGCCCATGGGCCTCTGACTTGGCTTTACATGCCGTCGAGAAATATCTCAGGCATGCTAGTTTCCTCACGATGTTTTCCTTCACCGAAGCAAGTGATAATTATAAAATACGCACATGAATCCGAAAAATTAGAGGTGCGTGTCATGGGTTCGAACTTGAGACCTATGACTTGGCAGTCCAACGGTCACACCACTAAGCTATCACTGCTTGATGTTAGTTATGATGGTGCGCAATTTCGTCTGCGTAACATTTTTGATTGATGCTCCGCTCCTATTGGTCGCAGCGTGATGTTAAGCCTATAGTCTTTCTCGATAATGGGCTATCCAACACTAAAATATTTTTTCAATTCGAACCAGTAGTTCCTGAGATTAGTGCGTTCAACCAAACAAACACAAAATCTTCAGCTTTATAATATTAAAATAATAATATAAGTGTAGATTAATCAATTATAATTTGACAGTACTGTAGTTATAGAACATTGTGTGTTTAAAGTTTGTGATACAAAAGTTTCCCGAGTATAGCTGTTATAAAGGTAGGCATGAGCATAAAAAAATCCTTACTAATATTATAAACGCGAAAGTTTGTATGTATTCATGTTTGTTACTCTTTCACGCAAAAACACCTGAACGGATTTAGATGAAACGTGGCATGCAGATAGTTCATAACCTGGATTAACACATGGGGTACATTTTATCCCGGTAGTACTGAACCCACTCCCACTCAACGCGGGCGAAGTCGCGGGCATAAGCTAGTAGCTTTATACACAGGATAGAATTAAATCGCTTTTGATAAAATTACGTAGGAATTGAAAAGCTTTTTTTTAAATCTAGTTGCTATTCTTTGAAATGAAATAAAGCAATCTTCGCGTCATTATATTCATATTTCAACTGACAGTAATAGCCCTTTCGACACTTACAGGCACTATGCCAAACATTTCCCCCTTAATATTCAAGACACATAAAAACTAAACACTGAACTGCCTTCTCACGCCGAACACAGCCGTAAAATCAGAGAAACACCATAAAAGCATACATCATTCATGAACGTAATGTTAATATGAAGGAACTAGCCATAAAAACAGTATTAGACCTCGTTCACACGGGCAATTTAAATCCTGCAATGAATTTTCAACCCAATGCTTAACACCGAAAGTTGATAATCCAACAGTGCGCTTTTTCCCCTTGCTGGGATGAGGACTGTTGAATTCTCAATGTTCGGCTCAACACACAGAGTTGAAAATCCAAAAATCGTGCGCCGCCTACTGAGCAAAAACTGCTAACGTTACTACACAAAATGGTCTCGTATTATAACATAGAACAATGGCCACTTTAGAACGCTCGAGGACTCTTGAAACAAGGGAAGGGGCCTACTAGGAAAAATCTGTTAGCCAAGGGACATCATTTTTTTAGGTGTGCTTCACACTTCTTTGGGTCGGTGTATTTGATCCGGAGGTATTTTTTTTAAACAACAAAATTGACCTGAAGCAATAAAATTACTCTCTACATTTGGTTGTTGTACTGCTGGTGGCGATCGACAAACACCGTTGTGCATGTCACTTAGCTGAAATTTTTATTATGAAGCAATTTTTTTTTCATTTCAACCAAATGGGAGCAATTATTATAACATTACTTTTGCCCCACCTTGTATAGTGATTATCTGAATATAATTCAATATTACCATCCCGCTGTGCCAATTAATACCGACCCGAATAAGTGTGTAACAAGCTTTACATTTTTCGAGTATGTGATACCTCGGCTTTTGGGGGAGTAAGAAGATGGTGTAACAAGTGTGCTTCAGCCTTTTGATTATCGTTGTATGAAGGTGAGTCCTGTAATAGAGATTGGAATTTTTGCCTTCATCCTTCAATTTTGGAAACATTTGTTTCGATGGAGTCAATCGATGTGAATATTTACGATACCCAAGCCACGCTTCTCTGATTTTTCGGAATCATATGCGTACTGTATAATTATCACTTGCTTCGGTGAAGGAAGCCAGCATGCCTTAGAGATATTTCTCGACGGCATGTAATAGCCAAGTCAGAGGCCCATGGGTGGCATAAAAACTTTGACACCAAGTGGGTTACCATGGATGGTTAGTACAGGAATGTTTTAGACCTATCCAGCCATCTCTTTCCCACTCTCGGAATTCCTCCCAGGTTAGGCACAAACCACACGGTAAAGAAGAATATTTACGATGAATAAACCCTGTACCAAACTCGTCCAGGATTTAACAACGGTAGCAACGATGTAGTCTACCCAGAAAATTATCTAAATATATAAAAGCGAAAGGTCACTCACTCACTCACTCATCACAAAATATCGAAAACCGCTTGACGTATAAAGATGAAATTTGGCAGGAAGGTAGTTTATAGTAAGTAGACGTTCCCTAAGAATGAATTTTGCGACAGGGCCGGATTAAGGACGTCTAAGGGGTCCCGCAAGTTTTTTTGAAAGTCCTTCATTGTTTGTGCTCCAAGCTTGAAATTTCGCCCGGGTGTCACCATTGCGTGGATCACCCGGAGGACACGGTGGAGCATACGGTGGAGGTCTGCCCAGCTTGGGCGGAGCATCGCCGTGTCCTCGTGCAGGCGATCGGCGGTGGCGATCTTTCGCGTCCGGCCCTGGTCCAGGCCATGGTACGGAGCGAGAGTGTATGGGAAGCCGTCACCTCCTTCTGCGAAGCAGTAATGCTCGCGATGGAGGAGGCGGAACGCGTGAGGGAGAGCCAACCTCTGCGCCCTCACGCCCCTAGCCGCCGCAAGAGACGCCCCGGGCGTCGGGAATCCCAAGCGGATTCCGACCACCGTAGGCGCGCGCTTGCGGATGGCGAGCAATGGATAGCTCGCCGTCCGGTAAGGACCAGGCCCGAGTCGATGGCGCGTTGTGTTCCACGCGCGCCTCTAAGAGATGTCAGCACAAACTACGGGGTCCATTAGGACCGATGCCTGCCAGGGTTGCGGATTTGTTCGAAAGAGTTACCGTGGCCCTTGGCACCTTGGCACAGGCAAGTGAAGGAACACGGGTGGGTTTTAGTCAGACATGGCCAGATATCGCACAAGATGAAGAGGTTGGAAGGAGAAAGGGGTGGCCTTTGCCCAGCAGTGGGACACATGAAGGTAAATGACAGTTTTATGTTTCAGTGACCTTTGGTGCAATACTAATAAAGGTAAAGTGTATGGCGACCTTTATGAAAGTGCATTTTTAAAGCTACACTACCTAATAGGCCACTAGTTACTGTTACTGATACTGTGTTTGTGATTTTGTTTGCCTTCATGTTAAAAAAAAAATAAAACAAGTATAACAAGACATTCATAAAGTTCACCCAACTAGCAAAATAATCCTGGAATGCGATTTTATAATGCTACGTGGACTTATAAAGCTCCGGTGACGGTTTTGGTGGTTGCTACTACGCTTATATCAGCATAAATACATGCTGTTTTTACTCAAGTACGTTGTATCCTATAATTTGTACTTATATCCGTATATAGGATCATATTTCGTGACAAATATAGGATCAAGACTCCTATAAAAGCATGAAATAAGAGTAGTTACACTCAAGAGTAATTACTCCGGTAAGTCAGACTTATATGCGCCTATAAGATAACATCAGCGGGCCATTTAAATCTTAATACTCCTGTAAGAGCATGTACCAGGAAGATATGCACTGAGGAGTAATTACTCTTGTTATTTTTACTTATAGCCACATATAAGCTAATATTTTGTGGCCAATATAAGTAAATTAAAGTTAAATGACTGTAAGTCATTTATGTATCTGGTTTGGTTTAACATAAGCTTAGAAGAAACTGTTTAATGAATTTCATATCCACGTTTTAAAAATAATAAATCACCAAAGATTATAACAGCACTCGGTAGGATAAAATGTTCTCTATATTTTTTTTTTTAGATTTATTGTATGCCGTTTTAAACCTAGACATATTTATATAGGCATTCCACAGTAGTGTTATTGTCTAAGTAATCTCAAACAATCCTGGTTAAAACTCTTAAGAAGCCACTTTTGTTTGTAACGATCAGTACAGGCGAAAACACGCTTTATATAGTTTTGCAAATTCTATTGTAGGATTTGTCATCAGCTATTTTGATTAAAACAGTTTTTGTCTACAAATATTGAAAAATGGATTTAAATAAGTGGAAGCGGTTTAAAAAAAGTGGATCTTATAAAAGAAAAGTTAAAAAAACCTATAAAGAAATGTTAACCGCAGTGAGCACCGATTTTTCAAATTTAACTGGTGAAGACCGTATCGCGAATTCTAGCGAGGGTTCCGGACAAGATAATTGTAGTACTACTTTAGATGGAAGAGGTTCGGACTACGAAAGTACCAAATCTTTGAGTGATATTGAAAGTGATAATCAGGAAGAACTTTCAGATTATAACAAAAATTTAGAACTCCGTCATTCTGTTAAAAACTGGGCTTTAGACTTCAATATTTCTCATGCTGCATTAAACTCTTTACTTGAAATTTTAAATATGAGAATAAACAATGTTCTGCCTAAAGACGCACGAACATTACTAGATACCAACAGAGAAAACCTACACATCAGTATTTCAGCCCCAGGGCACTATTGGCACAACGGTTTGATCAAATGTTTGAAAAAAAATTATGACAATGTTTCTTGTTTACCAAATGAGATTTCTCTCTACATAAATGTTGATGGATTGCCAGTTTTCAACAGTTCGAGATACCAGTTTTGGCCTATATTATGTACCATATCCGAAATACCAAATTTGGCACCGTTTGTTGTGGGTTAGTACAAAAAAAATAATTTTACCTCTATTATACCTAAGTATAAGTTACCAGCTTTATGACAAAGTAGCATAACATAAAAAAGTAACATTCCAAGGCCATTTTAAATTCTTTAAAGATCGGAAATCTTTTATGGTTAAAAATCGATCGATATCCAGGAACATCGGCATAGTCTTGTTTAAATCGTCGGCAACCTGTTATATAATTAAGTCAAATAAATGTGAATGTTTAACCTAGCACGTAGAACAAACCTTAAAATATTTTTTTTACTTATCTATAAAATATCAATCGATTTTCATCAGGGCATTGCAGAACCCTAATCGGTAACAATGGCGAATCTTCTTCGGTTTTGAGATAACCCAATATAGAACCAATATACTTATGTTGGTACTATGTCACACTTGGAAATGCTAAAAATACTTATTTTAGCACTATGTCACACTTGGAAATGCTTACTAAGAAAATGTCAGCTGCCTTCATAATATTAATTTAATATTAATTAATACTAAAATGTAAATAGGGAAATTACAAGAGGCGCTTTAAAATTGTTATCAAAACCATGATAGATTTCACAGAAAATTCATGTTCCCCTACGAATAAGCTTTATGACTAACAATTTGACAACAATAACATTTTGTTTTTCTGCTATGGTTGACATAAATAAATTCTGATTCATATAAATACTTACCCTCAAGATGTTAAAAATATTTTTAACAGAGCACAACAATGTCCGATACACTCACTTCGACTGTTCACAATTTATGAGCTTATGGAAGCATTTCTAGGCGCGTATTAATCGAATTTTTTACTATAACTTTCTTATATTGAGATTAACAGGAGTATTTGCATTGACGTAATTCAATTACAGGAGCAATATAGGCGTATATGGCATTTCAGCGGTCTAATATAAATACGTTATAAGTAAAAGTAGACTTATAAAGTGGGCCCTTTTCGCAACTTATATGTGGATATAAGTCTCATATAGTCCTCGTTATATGATGGTTCTAGGATAGTATAAAAACCACTTTTTGCTAGTTGGGCAGTTTGCGCTACAACTTCAAACATTTTACGACTTCATGTACTTTATGTGCAATTTGATATTCATTTGAATATGAAACTGAATTAACACTCACCAATTATTTGAAAACAAAGATTTGAAGGGACCTTACATGTGAGTACTACGAGTAGTATATATTAACTATATAAATACTTATCCGTTTTTTGTGCCATGCAAACAAATTACTCTTGAACTCCTTGATTAAATTTCCAAAACGAACTTTCACTGAGTTCCAAAATGTAATATCGAATTTCAAACAAAATAAATCAACCTTTCCCATTGCACCCCACTTGAATTCAAAACAGAATTTTAAAAAGGGAAAAAAAATCGTACCTTCGCTCTTTTGAATTTTCAACAATGCTCTACGTTCCATATTTCAGACGGACTATGCAAGCACAAAATAGAGAACCACAGAAGGTCTTTTACATACAACGATCAAAAATATCCGCACAAACACGTAGACGCGTACGTAGGTACATCATCTAGCCTAGCCTTTTCCCAAATATTTTTGGGATCGGCTGCCAGTCTAACCGGATGCAGCTGAACATCAGTATTTTACACGGAGCGACTGCCTATCTGACCTCCACAACCCAGTTAGTACTGAGTAATACGATACCCCTTGGTAAGACTGATTGTCAGACTTTCGGGTCACTGACTATCTGTAACGACTGTCAAAGATCTACAATTGACAGCCGGGACCAACGGCTTAACGTGCTTTCCGAGGCGCGGAGGAAACTATATCTTACTACGCGGTATTATATCTTACTACGCACGTAGGTACGATGATCTAAAAAGCCGTCTATAGGGACTTACGGACAAATTGACATTCATAACTACATACAAGTACTTAAAAAAGTATCTGACAATGGCCGGTGTTTGCAGATGTTTCACAAATTGACCGTACCAGGCTGCTGATCCTTAAATGTTCGGGCTACGTGTGCTTGGAGATCTCAAACAAGTGACAGTCGCCAGAGCACTTTCACTCGCCGTTGGTACGTGAAGTGTCTATGCGTGCGAGCGTTTCTGCTCGATGCAAGGAGCCGTCCTTCTGTATCTATATTTTTTTGGTGTAAGGGTGTGCCGATCAACAAGCAATTTTTCGTCTTATTAAGGAGGGGAATTTATCAATTTAGTCCCCCCCCCCCTTTTGAGTTTAAGGTAAGATTATGTAAATTGAGAGTAAAACGATAAATGGAGTGTTTTTCCGTCTTCGACAATGGTAGATTGTTTTATATAAGAATGGTTTGGGGGCCAAATTGATCAGTGGCGATTATCTGCTTCGATTTTGGGAGGGTTTTGATTGGTAGGTATTATCTATACTTCTATACTAATATTATAAATGCGAAAGTTTGGATGGATGGATGTTTGTTACTCAATCACGCCAGAACGGCTGAACGGATCTGAATGAAATTTGGCAAATAGATAGAATATAGTTTGGAATAGCACATAGGCTACTTTTCATCCCGGTAAGGCGATCCCGTAGGTCAATTATCGAACTCCACGCGGGCGAAGCCGCTGGCATAAGCTAGTTGGTTATAATATTCGCCTAATGGTTTTGTTTGGCGTTCGGTTTTCTTGAGCTGCTTGGTTTTACTTTCAAAGTCGGATTATGATATTGCGTTGTTAAGTTAAGAAACAAATTATAAAGAACTATGTAGCGACCCGTCCCTGCTTCACCAAGTTGCAAGATGGTGCCATTATCAAACATAGACACCAATAAACCACCGGTAGAAAAAAAAACGAATTTGAAGTGTTTTATTCGCATCAAAATCCAAAGTGTAGCTTAGACAAGGGTCGCCTCAAAAATCGACTTTGTTTTGTACTATTTGTGGTAGATGAGTAATCTATACTAATATTATAAAACTGAAGAGTTTGTTTGTTTGGTTGAACGCGATAATCTCAGAAATTACTGGTTCGAATTGAAAAATTCTTTTAGTGTTGGATTGCCCATTTATCAAGGATGGCTATGGGCTATATAACATCACGCTGCGACCAATAGGAGCGGAGCATCAATCAAAAATGTTACGTAGACGAAGTTGCGCGCGTCAGCTAGTTAGACATATACAAACTTAGTTGTTTTTAATAAAATAATTTGACATTTTAAGCGGGTTTTTTTTCTGTATTCACATTTATTGCTTAGCTATTTCTAACATAACATCACGCCTATAATCCCCGAAACGTTAGGCAGAGGTGTACCAAAGAGTACACCCACAAATTGCCAGTTATGTTTTAGTGTCATGTATTGGGGGCGAGCCTAGAAATTCCCGATGGAAAAACCCAATAAAAAATTCCCCGACCCCAAAATCAAACCTAGGACCTCAGGTTCAGCAGTCATTTTAAGTGTGCAATAAAATAACTTTAACCCAACGAAACTATGCCGTTCCACAACTATTATTACACATAATTTAACATTACCGTCGCTATGTATTTGGTCAATAAATTTTATCGCGCAAATTCATCGGAACCTCATGAATTATGCACAATTGTTAAATATTAATGAGCATAATCATATTCCTGTCAGGACGTATTGTTATGAACGAGGGCACTAAACTAGTGTTAGGTTAGGTTTAGTCAGTTAGTGTAATACCTAAAACGTTAAATCAAATAATTACAGAATTTGAATTGAATTTATTACAGGAAGTCTGGGGACGCAAACTACGTGCAGTATTCATTTATTACATTGAGTCCTACAGTAAAACGAAATTTTTCACGCCAAAAAAATAGTCAAAAAAGTCGTTTCCCAGCTAACTACAAGGTGTAGTTTTGCATCCTTGTCAAATTCAAGGAGGTAACTATGTTAATGATTCTCGACCCGAATCAATAATAAAATGGGTAGGTATTTTTTTTTTCTTAACATCGGAAATCAATAAGTGTACACCACCCGTATTAAAACGCGGCCCGTCTAATACTAGCCCTATAACCGCGCTTTCACACACACAAACAGACGCAGACGTTTATTTGATACACAGGTGATTCTCCTCTTTTGAAAAGGGCTTCATTCTGAAATAGTGTCAAATTAAAACAACTAAAAAAAGCAGCGTTTATTATCATTGACCAGATAAGTACCGTAATTTACATTGATTTCACGTCTTCTATGACAACCTCCTGAATTTTGACGAGGTTGCAAAACTACACCTTGTATTTATTTCGCAGACTTAGTTTGATGAACACAATGCTTGGCTGGCCGGTTCGCGAAGGGTCCGTTTACACTCTGTCCGTCTTACCACAAAAAAATTAAACACCCGTTGAACACTTGTCTAAAAAAATTTACAATGTCAAAACGACATTTCTCCTTGATATAAGGGTCGTTTTGCAGTTACACTTTTTTTAGACAAGCGTTCAACGGGTGTTTATTTTTTTGTGGTAAGGTGGTTAATGTCTAAGAAAAGGTATATTTTCATAAAATAATACAGGTGCAAATGAGTAAGCACATTTAATTTTAATATCAAACTCCCAATCAGCCCTGTTACCTTTCATCCTCACGTTATCCTCCTATTACTTCAAAATAATTTCGTTTTAAACCATTACTCAAAGATAAATGGGTGAAAAACAAATTTTCGAGGCAACAGAACCGTTTTTAATGGCGTCCGTATTATAAATCGTTATGATAATTGCCTTATCGGTACAAACGGATAAACTGTATTGAATGTTGTATTCTTTGGGGAGCCTAATTGGTGTTCGCTCTGTTGCTACATTTCAATAGGTTTTGTGTAATATTTTTGAGTGTTGTTGTTTAAATTTTCATAGTCGTTGTTTTGTTAATTATATCGAAGACAACATTGATATTATTAATTTTCAAACTAAAAATACGAATAAAGTATTGTATGTACATGTATAAAAGCGGAAAAGAATTAAAGGGTGACAAAAAATTGTGCCCAGAAGGCTGGTAGTATTGCTACGTTGGATGGTAATACTGATTCTTTGGCCAATAAATAGGCCAGTCCTCTGGTCACGAGAAGAGTCGACTAACCGCTCGACGATGACCCGAAAGACTAGATGGGAACTCGGCCGCCATGGCCCTAGTGTTAAGCATGTATGGAAAGCAGCATAGAAAGTTCCTACTCCTGGAATCTAGGCCTCGGATCAATGGTAAGAGGTGGGACATTATCCACCACGTGATTTAGTGCGATCTTGTACAAGCCAGATTCTTCACTTTCTTTCTTTCACCGTTTTGAGAGCATTGGTTATGTAATTATTATGTGCCTCCGAAAGCACGTTAAGCCGTTGGTCCCGGTTGTCATTTGTAGATCTTTGGCAGTCGTTACAGGTAGTCAGTGGCCCGAAGGACTGATAACCAGTCTTCCCAAGGGGTATCGTATTACCCGGTTATTGGATTTTGGAGGTCAGATAGGCAGTCGCTCCATGTAAAATACTGGTATTCAGCTGCATCCGGTTAGTGTGGAAGCCGACCTTAACATTTTTGAGAAAAGGCAGATGGCTTTTGTTATGTTAGTTTAATCAACTTACATGAGGCAACTAACGCCAACTAAATAACTTAGGTAATGATGCCCAGAGCGGGAGAAGTCATTTGATGATTTCCCATCCGAAAAAAAAAAAAGGTAATGATGTGATAAAATAGCCAGTCAGCAAGATGGTCTGCTGAATAAATATCCAGGATGAAAAGGACGTACATTAAGTTTAAGTACTTTATTCTCAAAAAGACAAAAGAGCCATTTATATGTGAACATAAGATAGTAAAAAACTTATTGTAGGTAACGGTCACTGGTACAGTACAATTGTCTTAAACTTATTTTGTTTATTTGTTGGTTACAAGTTTAACAGTTTTATTCTCAACTTCGGCTAATACAGATTTTAGTGAGTGGTTTCAAGTATGTAGTTGGATCATTTTGTTTTGAAACCGCTGAAAGAGCTTACATTTTTTATGTAGGATGTTAAATTATTATAAAATTGTGCTCTTTCATAGGTGATATTCTTTTTAGCATAAATTGTACGACTTTTTGGTAGTACATTACAGGAGCATTACTCGTACAGACATAGCACTCTGCAATTATAGCGACTTTTGAAACATCCTGTAACAGAAAAAAAAACAACGTAAATGTTTAAAAGCAAAAATAATTATATTCCTTTTCAGTAAATTCATAAAAAAGCACATGATAAAATAAACTCAGAAAACTTCGTTTAGATTATTTTAAAGCCTTTTTGGTGTAAAACTTTGGATGGAGGCTCGATAAATTAGATTTGGGCACTTTGTCATCTCTTTTTCTTGAGAATTAGGTCATTGAAGTCTGTGTACTTTTTGATTTATTATGATAATTATGTGAGTGAGTGCAGAATGCTGGGCTGTGAATAAGATGGACGAAGAAAGTGTGATGTTGGTATGTACGGCGGAAGAGCAATGAAACACGGGCACACGGTTGGATCGTACATATATTGCGGACTGTCGGCAGCGGCCGGCGCCTGACCTACCTCCCTAATACAAACATATTTATTGATATACCTACACTACAGAAATATTGCTTGTAGCGAAGATGAGGATGTTGAGGTGGATGTGTAGTATGACAATAACGGATAAAGTAGGGAATTAGATTAACTAAGAAAACGATGGATGGATTGAGTGAGGAATGATATGAAAGAAAAAGGGGTAAATGATAGCGTGAAGGTTGACAGAGGAGAATGGAAGAAAACAACGTGTTTCGCCGACCCCGAGTAACATGGGACAAGGGCAGGAAAGAAAAGAAAGAATGAATGAAAAGTGTTTGTTAAAGAAGATGATGAATTATGTGAGTGAGCCCAGGACTAATGTTATTTTTGTTGGATAGATATAAGTTTGTTTTTTTAATGTCTAGAGCTCGGAGACCGAAACCAAGACATGACCTTTTTTTTCCTAACCTGTTCTGTCCCACCCCTGGGCAACAGCCTCCCTCCACTCCTTCCACTTCTGACCATACCTTACCATGGCATAAAAAAATCAAACAACTCAGCAAAAGTTACTTGAAAAATGGTTTACGCCACTATAGTTCCACTGATCAGCCCGCACTAGTGAAGTGCTACTAACATAGTTTTAAGTCTTAATTATGAACACAAGTTTAGTATTTATATGTTATTTTATAAGGTTCTGGCGGATACCCGGCGTGTGCTTCTACGCTATAGTGCCTAAAGCATTATTTTGGTGGTCTCAAACAATCTTTGCATTATTGCCTTTTTAATTAAACCAGTTTGGCGCACATCGGCGGGATGGTTTCAAAGTCTATAACGAGGTAGAAACAATATTTGTGTTTTATATACAGGGTGGCGCCGACAATAAATAAAACTGCGTATAGCTCATGATGTTCCCAATCATTCGAATATATCCAGTAGTTTAGTCACAGGACATAATTTTTCATTTTCAGCATTTTCTACATGATGTAGATTAATAGGCAAGCACCGACAGGTTAACGACCCCCACATCGGTATAAACACTAAACACATGTTGCCAACTCGCTATTTTAAAAACCTTTGCCAAATTCTTTCCTAAAATTTTGTTTCGAGACGCGAATTAGTGCAAATTATACCTAAGGTTAGTGAACTAATAATTATAAATGGTGTTCTATATTTTGTTTGTATATTTTGTAACAGTTTTATGCTATTTAAGTTTATTTGAATATATTTTTAAATTTCGATGTTAGGATTTTTTTATAGTTTAAATATGAACTAGTATTGCCAGTGCTTTTATTTATTGTCGTATCGTCGGCGCCACTTTGTATAGCCTGAAATAAATGATGTTTTGAAGTAAAAGATAATAAATAACATGTTTTTTGCTTTTTCTTTAGATAGTGTTACATAGCGTATTAAAATAACTAGGTAGCTAATAATAATCCAAAATCAAACATAAAATAAAAGTATAAAACTCGTATCATTAGCAAATATTGCTATTCATCTCCAAGCAAATATATCTTTATCTCCCAACATACGAGATGAAGACACACAATCATCCCAGTTTGATCTCAGCTCCCAATTGCCGAGACCATAATAAATTGAGATAGGAAAGTAATTTCCAGATAATAACGAACATATTTCCAAGAACACTCCATCTTAGAACCTTATTGGCAAAGATTTGAAAGAAATATTATTATCCACTAGCTTTACACCGTGGCTCTGCTTGTATGAAAGTCGGAAATTATCTCAAGGAAATGCACTACCCTGATAAAAGCCAGGGCATGGTCGCAGCATAACATAACATCACTCCTGTGAACCCCAAAACGTTATTCAGAGGTGTACTTAATAGTACACCCACATTTCACCGGTTATGTGTAAGTAATAGGATCGAGCCTATAGCCATGAACCGAGCACGAAATCAGACTCCGTGGCGTGAGAAATTCCTGATGGAAAAACCTAATATCTCTTTGCCCGACCCGGGAATCGAGCCCAGGACCTCATGCTCAGAAGTCGAGGTTGCGACCACTACCCCAAAGAGGCATTCTTAGAGGTGGTCTCAGCATATTAAGCCAATAATGCTCGCACAGCTGGGACAAAAGCCTCTTCTCCATGAGGAGAATGTGCTATATAATTCACCACGCGGGCCCAGTGTGGATTGGTAGATGTCTCGTCATGACTTCAAGCTTTCAGTTTTAGGACATGCTGGTTTCCTCACGGTGTTTTCCTTCACCGTTTTTTAGAGCAGCTGTGACAAAATATTTAAGTACCGGAATTCGAACCCTCAACATACAACACGTAAGTTGGGGTTGTTAATACTGGGTCATGGTGTACCTGTGTGCTAAACTTCATGGAAATCCGTTTAGTTGTTCATCATCTGCCTGGCCTTTTTCCAAATTACGTTGAAATCGGCTTCCAGTCTAACCGGATGCAGCTGAATGCCAGTTTTTTTTTTATGGAGCGACAACATTCATTACAATTTGGTAATAATACCCTTTGATGAGACTGGTTGTTAGACTTTCGAGCTTCGGACTCCCGTAATGACCGTCAAAGGTCTAATGACAGCCGAGACACGGAGGGAACGCAGTGTGTAATGAAAATGATTGTCACCCATCTATGGACCGACGTCACTAGGTACTGCTTAAACATGAAAATGGACCCGCACGGATTCTATTACTTAGCCACGAATCATAAATACAATTACCAGAATTATTAATTGTTTTGTAACGCGAGTCGTCAAGAGGACAAATTGTTACAGACAGAGTTATTTTCGCATGTATAAGATTAGATAGTAAAGTTAACTTATCAATAACGAAGGTAAACAAAAATAACTAGCACATATTATCTTGAAAAAATAAATGTCTCGATAATTTACTTAAGGGTGGAATTTAGAAAAACCCTTTTTTAGTGGATGCCTATTCTTCACAAAAAATACACCCTCCAAATTCCATGTATCCTAAGACTAGCGGTTTGGGCGGTGGGTTGATATATCAGTCAGTCAGGACTTAAAATTTTATACGTTTAGAATACCAGAAGGCGCCCTTAGGGTGAAATTCACCAGGGCACGCCACGATAGTGGCGATAAGTCCCCTCTTTGAGGAGTGGCTTGAGAGGCGCCACGGCGTCCTCACCTTCCGCCTGACGCAGGTCCTCACCGGACACGGTTGTTTCGGGAGGTTCCTGCACCGAATCAGGCGGGAGGAGACGCCCGGGTGTTTCCACTGCGAGGATCGACCGGAGGACACGGTGGAGCATACGGTGGAGGTCTGCCCCGCTTGGGCGGAGCAACGCCGTGTCCTCACAGCGGTGATCGGCGGCGGCGACCTCTCGCGTCCGGCCCTGGTTCGAGCCATGGTCCGGAGCGAGACGGAATGGGAAGCCGTCACCTCCTTTTGCGAAGCAGTCATGCTAGCAAAGGAGGAGGCGGAACGTGAGAGAGAGCGTTCCTCCTCACGTCCCAGCCGCCGCGGGAGACGCACCGGGCGTCGGGGGCCACCGTAGACGCGGGCCTGTGGACGGGGAGCTAAGGGCTAGCTCGCCGTCCCTCCGTCTTAGGACGACAGGCCGTGTCGACGGTGCGTTCGTGTTCCACGCGCGCCTCAAAGAGATGTCAGCATAGGGAGGGGCCCGCAAGGGCCGATGCCTGCCGGGTGCTGCGGGTTGTTCGAAAGAGATACCGCGGCCCCGGAACACAAAGGGCGATGAAGGAACATGGGTGGGTTTTAGTCAGTAAAAGTCTGACACTCCCTCCCGCTCAGCCCAGAGCGGGAGAAGTCATTTGATGATTTCCCATCCGGAAAAAAAAAAAGGGTGAAATTCACCGATTTTGTTCCAGACCGCGTTTTCAGAATCTAGATTCTATGTAGTCGACTTATCTTTTTCTTTAAGTTAAAGGTACTTCTCTAACTTTATTTTTAAAGTTCTCAAGTTACCTGTACCAAGTTATTCTAGCCACTAAGCATTTACCTATGCACTTACTACAATTTTAATTTTATAAAACAAATATACATTTTCTTGAGAAAACGTTAAGCACTGTGGCCGCGTCGGTTCAGTAAAAAATAAAAGAACTTGCCAACAGTAAGTTTGCTTTATATTTCCCCGGACGCAGTCGCATATTAAAAATAAATTGAAGATGTGATTTGTTGTTATTGAAAATGTTAAGTTATTCTTACAGTTGCTGGCTACGGTTACTTAATAGCATAACATAAACCCCGAAGGGGGTAGGTGGAAGTGTTAGGCATTTCGCCAGTTAAATTTTAGTCCCATGTAATAGGGGGAGAGCCTTTTGCCAACAACCGGAAAATTGAATAACCTAATAACACTAAACTCACTTACTCACTCACTCACACTCACTCACTTGTATTATATTAAATTTTGTATATTAATTGCAGTACACCACTGACTACCCCCCCCCCCCTTTTTTCTATTTCATGTTCGTACAGTCCATCCAAAGGTTGTCTGGAAGAGATCGCTATCAGCGATAAGACCGCCATTGTAACCATAAAATTAACAATTTTTGTAAAACCGTTCTGTATCAATTTTGGTGTACAATAAATTATATTCTATTCTATTCTATTCTAACACTTTGCCCGACCTGGGATCGAACCCAGGACCTCATACTCAGCAGTCACGCTATGCCACCAATAGAGCAACGAAGCAGTCAATCAAATAGTTTTTATAAAGATAATCTAGACCAGTGGCAAGCTTTTAGTATTTCTAAAACCAAATTAACATAATCTTTTCAGTACCCTGTGTCAATCCAATACAGTTTTGACTTTATCATATCCGATAACGCTGAGAATGTCACTTTGTCTGATCCCTCTCTTCTTCTTATAAGACAAAGACAAGTCACTTAAAAACTGCGCCACAATGTTCAACGATAAAATCACTTAAGTGTCTCTTAATATCTCTAAATGAAACGCTAGCGGAATCAAGATTGCACCGAACATTTCCCGCTTTCAAATAAATTGGAAAGAATTCTAGACACTCGCTGAACAAAAAGTGAAAAAATCCTAAAAGAGACATTACGGGCCTTTATCTAAGATCTAAAGTTGTTGCTTCCATGAAACGTAGTTACACGAAGTTTTTATTCAATTCTATCGCTAAAGGTACATTCTCACTTGTGTGCTCAAACATAATCTATACTACGAGTATACAAGGTGTAGTTTTGCAACCTCGTCAAAATTTAGGAGGTTGTCATAGAAGACGTAAATAATCAATATAAATGACGGTACCTGGTCAATAATAATAAACGCTGCTTTTTTTAGTTGTTTTAATTTGACACTATTTCAGAATGAAGCCCTTTTCAAAAGAGGAGAACCATCTGTTTATCTAATAAACGTTTGCGTTTGTTTGTGTGTGTGAAAGCGCGGTTATAGGTTATATTAGACGGGCCGCGTTTTAATACGGGTGGTGTACAGTTATCGATTTCCAATATTAAGAAAAAAATATATATAAAGTTACCTACCCATTTTATTTGGGTCGAGAATCATTAGCATAGTTACCTCCTTGAATTTGACGAGGATGCAAAACTATACCTTGTATATCTATACTAATAATTATTTTAAAGCTAAATAGATTGTTTGTTTGGTTGAACGCGCTAAACTCAGGAACTGCTGGTTCGAATTGAAAAAATATTTTAGTGTTGGATAGCCCATTTATCGAGGCAGGCTATAAAACATCACGCTGCGCCCAATAGGAGCGGATCATTAATCAAAAATGTTACGCAGACGAAGTTGCGCCGCGCCGGTCAGCTGGTATAACATAAAATTCATTTATTCTCAGGCAACTTTGGCCCATAGATATATGTATGTATACCTAAAGACTAAAATACTTGTACATATGATAAAATACAATGTGTGTTGCTAGATAGAACCTTAAAACTATGTTAGTAACACTTCATTTGTACACTATGTCACTGTGCGATCATGTGGCTTCGTTTTGTCTTTCTTTCTGAAGCATGCGTGCATTATCATCTTATCTCATGTAACTTAAGATAAGCAAAGGGTTTTCTTTTTCCATTCTACCATGTCAACTGTCATGTTGTCATTCACTGCCTTTTCTTTCATATCATTCCCCACACAATCACAATCAATATTTTCTTTGGCTTCAACGACAGTTGAACGACAGCGCATGTTGATGCGTCTTGATAACCTTTTTCCCATTCATCGTCATCATCCGCTGCCTGAATTCACCCACTGCTGTATAGGCCTCTCTTATCTTGTTCCAATCTTCAAGGTCCTGTGCCAGACTCATCCAGGTTTTTTCCTCAGGAGCAACTATGTCGTCTGCCCATCTCGCCGTCGGACGACCCACATTTCTTTTCCCAGTTCATCGACGCTATTCGATGACTGCCTTAGTCTACCTGTCGTCACTGCGCCTTGCTAGGTGTCCTGCCCATGTAATTTGGGGTGTGAGAAACTACAAAATGCAAAGGTTCTTTGACTTTACGTTATTTTTTCCACTATCTTACAACAGTCAAACTCTAACACCCGTATCTACTCACAAGTCAAGGTTTTTACTTGAGTAAATGTCATTATTTAAGATACGATTTTTATTTTGTAGTTTAAAAATTTATTGGACTTAGAACTGTAAAAAGTTAGAATTCTTAGCTTTGCTTTCATTGACGGTTCTTACTTCGTCTAAATTCTTGTCTATTGCATACAAAAATTTGCAAGTAATTACTTAAGATCAAGTAATTACTTTAACTTGTCTATACATAGATACGGGTGTAAGTGCTAGACTGAAACATGTCTAAGCCAAATTACGATCTTAATTACTTTACGTGAAGTATGTTTTTAGATCGCGGGAACACAAAACATTGTTAATACCTACCTATACAATCAAATCATAAAATCATTCTCACAACAATAAAAAAGGTTTCAAAGTTAAAGACTTACCAAATTCACGATAAGATTTTGTTTCAATCATTTGAATTAATTTAATTGATTTTCATTCAATTCATTTGATTCCAGCGAACAAACGTTTTGAAATAAACCAATTACAAAGCCAGTTAGTAAATTAATTCCGTTTAGATTAGGGTTGGTATTATATAGTGCTATGTTGTCCCAAAATGGTGCCAGTCCGCATTGAATTCGGTTGTAGCAATCAGTTTGCCGAATGACACAATTGAGCTTACGCCACTTAAATGGACAAGAGTTTATTTATTGTTAGTCTATTTATTTATCGTTACTATTTCATTGAACATCAGACCTGATGGTGTATGTACTAAATATTATGGTGTTGGTTTTGAGTTAGTTTTTTTTTTGTTTTGTTTTTTTAAGTTTTAGGTTTGGTATTTTCTAATTTTCTTGAAGCGTTTGCCCGAAATCAAATATTTGACATCATTGTTGATTGATATTCACAGTACTCGTAATAATGGTTCTTCTGGTCGTTTTCAACCATGGCGGATGCCTATATCATCCGAAACTAGCTATCGACACAGTAAATATTGTAGTGCACAAGGTATTTACACACTTGCCACCAAAGGGAAGGACCAAATTCACAGAACATGCGCTGCAAATATCATGTATGTGTTTGAACATAGTATCAGTACTCTAACTATCTGCAGCATTATCTACTTCAGGTGAAAAAAATTTATTCTCATTAAATGAATGATTTGGAAAACATTCTCAATTTTAAACGTGAATACTTCAAAAACAACTAAACTTGTCTCGTCTACTTGACGTATCTTTGGTTAAAATGAGTAATCTCTTGCAACCAAATCTTCCCTTAAAATACATATTAACAACACCCTACTAAATAACAACTACGCAAAGATCCAGACGACTACACAGGGAGAGACCGACAATCATTCTCCTGCCCTTATCCCAATTTATTTGAGGTCGTCGCAGCGTGTCTTCTTCTTCCATACTTCTCGATTACTTGTCATCTCATCAGACACCTCCTTTCTAGCTATATCATCCTTCACACAGAGTCCATCCATCGTTTCTTTGGTCTTCCCTTCCACAGTCGTACTCAAAACTTTCCTCATGACATTTTCCTCATTCCTCCGCATCACATGCCCAACAATTCCCTGTCCTAATTCTCACATAAAAATGTGTCAACTAAACAAGACAGGAGCCGGGTTCATGTTTACCCATAATTTGCCATTAAAATGGGCTAATTGAGGGGAATGTCGGCTAGAGGAAATTTGGCGGAGTGACTTTCCTTGTAAGCTGAGGTAATTGTGGGCTGACGGGGACTATTGCGTGTTTTGCGCCTACTATATTACTTGGGTGTGGGTTGAGGTGTAAGATTTTTGAGATGGTGCATACATTGTCGTCTTTTTTGCATCTCGATTGGAATTTGGACAAATCTCTTTCGAAGATGCAGTAGCATTCGTGTGTTTATCATGTAGGTATGTCATCGTCTACTGTTACGCCATGTTCATGTCCTTAGGTGATGCAACTTGCGTTTCCTTCACGTGAATTCTGTCGCGTGACTAGGGCTAACCCCTGGTTCTAAAAATACATTAAAAGAAACGGTTTGTTAGAGCAAGGCATTTGTAGAACCGGGAGTATAGACGTTGAGCGTTTAGCTTGTGGCTAAGCGGTTACAGGGTAGAAGTACTTCCAAAAACTCTTTATGTCTGTACAGTCATTGACTAACGGAGTTTTTGACTTCTACATTACAAAATTGTCACTTTCTAACGGGTCTGTCGACGTTTGTTACATCTCGTACATCATATTTTTTTCCAAAATAACATTTTGTTTCGATTTTGGACTTCATTTTTCTTATTCATCATTTGACCCTAGAAATAACTGTAATTCAAGCGACTTTCAAAGAGTTCAAAGCCTAACTTGCCTTTGCTTAAGTGTATTCGGTCAGTCTTCAAGATCTCTTTTTTATTAAATATCTATCATTACCGCTACCTTGTATGACTTATATACCTCACCCAATAATATAATATCAAGCCTGTAACTTCGTCTTTAAATAACGTCTGAACTTCGAGTTCAATGATAAAAACTTAATACCACTGTTATTATCGAGAACTTACCAACTTGTGGGATCCTAGTTCCTTTTAGTACTTTTTAGCCTTTGACGTTCTTATTCTTAGAAATCTCTGTTCTTACATTTCGTGTTAGTTTGAAAAGTCTTTGAATAGATTTTTTTTGCGACTGCTGTTAATGAGATTTCTTTGTGACTGTTATCTTTTTTTATTTATGAACGTACATAATAGTTTTTTGGAGTCCTATTCTGTTTTTTCTATCAGCCAATTCTATTTCTACGTCTGCATCTTGCTAAAAATATTCAGCAATTGTTTCTTCTTCTTCTTTTTGAATCGATGATTCATTCATCTAGTTAATGACTCTGCCCTGGACTGTAAATGGGGTGCTGTTCCACAAACGATGGGGCATTTAATACCGTGCCCTGCGTGTCCTGCTGCTTGTTCACTACAGGAACTGATGGACGCTACTGAAGGCGCCAAACTAGTGGCTCAATTCTGGGCCGATACAATTTAGATTGCCATCGATACGCTAAGAAGAAGTAGTTGGCAACGTAGATGGCGTCTTCAGTAGCTTTTATTATCAAACATGCAGAATTAAAGAATCTAAAAGAGATTACGTGTGTCTGCGAGGTTCCATATCCCAAATCTTTTTCCTTTTCCGTATCAAATTATACCAAAATTTTGTAATTTACCAAAATATCTCGAATATTATCTTCCAAACCCATACCAAATAACCTTTACACACCAAAAACACCATACTTACCCAAACACACCTAGTTACCCTATTATATCTCAAAACTGAATCAGTTGCCACTGAATCTAATTGAAACAGTAGACCCAATTCCGGGACCTAACTATAACCTTCACGAAGGTAACAGGCATTACGGACCGTTTTCTGTGCCATTCAATTATTTTTTACGATCAGGTGGGACAAAATCGCCAACAGATAAAACTGGGATACCCCACGTCCACGTACCTTCAAGGTATTTCCACGGATCATATTTGAAAAGTTCAGTTATTTTTGCCCGTTTGGCAGGTCTTAATTGAACCACAGTGTAAATTGGACCGGGAGGTTAAATTGGGCCGTTTTAATGTCTGTTATATAATTTTGTTTGTGTTCATTGCTTTGGGTGTTTTATTTTATTTACATTTTTTTTTTGTATTTAAATGTGAATTTTGGGCAGTATAATTTTTCATGCTATGTCGAACATTAAAAGGTGATTTATAAAAATATAATATTTCGTTCTTGTTTAGTTGAAAGTCGTTTTTTTTTCAGACAGTTGTATTTTTATTCTCTTGGTGTCAGTGAATGAAAAAAGGCTTTTTAACCGAAGCATTTATTGAAACAACCACAAAAGCCATTGCATTGCCCGATTCATTAATCATTCAAATTAATGAAAATCAAAGTTATGAAATCTTCGAACCTTGAACCCAAAAGAAGATGCCTTAGTGTGCACAGAAAATAGGACGAAATGCTTCTTGTTTAAATACCAAAAATAATGTTACTACAATGAAGCTACGCCAACGGGCAAATTGTCACCGCGATTTGTCTACAGCCTAAAAACTAGATCCTTAAACCACCAAACTTCCACAAAAACAGAACTAAACATAATTTATAGGGTGTCTGACCTTACCACCCTAGTAAAATTCATGAATTCATTTAGTGTATAGTAAAATTCATTTCCAGCAGAATCGATCGGAACACCAAATAATGCTTTCCGATCCGAATATTTGCGTTTGGTTTAAATACAATTAATATTTGTAGGACGACGCCTCCTGTTTGTGTAGAGGTGGACGGTGTTATGCGAGAATGAGCTATTTATAGATGTAACTAGCTGTTGCTCGCCATTTTTATCATCAGCCTAGACTTTTTTCAACTATGTTTGGGTCGGCTTCCAGTCTAACCGGATGCTGCTGAATACCTGTATTTTACAGAGAGCGACTGCCTATCTGATCTCCACAACCCAGTTCGTACTAGGTAATACCCCTTAGTAAGACTGGTTGCCAGCCTGCCTGACTGTTGCAAGCCACTTTGTCTGCGTGTATTTTTGATTCCTTTATTTTTTTGTACAGAAATATCCAAGATTCGATAATGCTTATGTCCTCCTCCAGAGGTTCAGGTAGTCTAGTAGCTGCCTATTGTATAACGATCTGGTCAGTGATTAAAGGTCCGTTTCCTCCCAGAGGAAACAACCTCGAGAACTTTTTTGATGTCACTGAATAAATGGCAGTATCAGTAATGCCTTTAAGTATAAAATTGGGCGCTCGCGCATGCTCGAACACGCGCGATGAGACGCTTTGTCTGCGTTGAATAACATACTTTTTGTATTATTTAGCCTCAAGAACAAAAAGAATAAGAAACGATAGAAATAGAACTATTTTATTAACAACAGCGTCGAAATATCGAGAACTCAAAACCAATAGTACACGTGGTAAATTTCCCGTTTTCAGTGATAATGATAGTGTTAGTGTCCATGTCAGTTTAAAACTTATATAACTATGTTCTTTTTATTTTTAATTCTTGCTTACATCTCACATAAAACAATCCCATAGCAGTGCGAACGTTGTAATCAATGTCGTTTGTATTTACCATAGCTGCACTCGCTGCAGTTTCCACCCGCGCCGGCGTTCACAGGTATTCCGAATTCAATGACATTCCAGTGATTTACGGTCAATTGCTGGTTTTTTTTATATGTTGGTATTTTATCTTTTGTTGAAGGTTTCTGTGAGTGATTTTAATTGGCTACGCTTTTTGAAGTTGTTTTGAGAGAATAGTGTTTACTTGAACGAAATTGATAAAAATAATGGTACGTCGTTTCCTCGGTTTTCCTGCAATCCTCGAAGAGTAAGCAGGGTTAGGTAAACCTAGTTTTCCAGTCATGTGCAAAGTTTTGTGATAATAGGTGACGCTATTGTCATTAATTGAGCGGAAATCAGACTGCTGGCTGCTATTGAGCTATTCCTGGCGATAACCCCAGTAACATTTTGCTTAACCCCAGAATGAAACCTAGGACAGATAGAAGTAGATAATATATATATATATATATAAAATGGTAGCCTACCAGCATCGGGAACAAAGTCGAGGCTACCGGCGGTTAGGGCTCTTCAGAGAGAAACTAACAATACGCGCCGTGTCCAAAAGTAATGCTTTCTGAATCAAGCCCTCAAGCAATATTGTTTATATTCGAAGAGCAAGTCGATCCTAGCTTTGTTATTTACAAAAACTCGTTAAGTACGGTAAAGTACAGTAAAGTAAAATTTATTTGCATAGACTGTAGGTACATAAAATAAGGTGTAACAATAAAATAGGTGAGCCTTGTACAATCTACCTTATATTAGGCATGCAAACATTAATTAAATGAAACTATATTGCAATAAAATTAAATAATGGTTTACAGTTAAAAACAAATAGTGCATTCATATTATAAAATTTAACCTTAAAATCTACTTAATACATTTCGTTCTATCTTACATAAACCGATCCCGTAGTTTGAACGCAATAATCAATGATGTTTGTGTTTATTCCAACTGCACCCCGCTGCAGCTCCACGACCAAGAATCCCGGGATGTTCCCGTGTTCCGGATTTACTGACACTGCCGGGATTCAAGAGTCTTTGCACAGATTTCTGAGATGTGACTGTTTCGACAACAGATACAGAGGCGGTCTGGTAAAATAACTGACAACTGTTATAAATCTCGGTGTTCCCGCGATCCTGGATGATATAGAGTTAAGGCGGACCTTGTTGAGATTGCTAAATAATTTAATTATTAACTCAATGTTTTGTTTCATTTGAAGTCGTTGTTTTGTTGAATGATTTTACCGTGATCAATTGTATTAATGTCTTCATGTTTTTTAATGAGCTGCCACGGTATTTCTATCGTAAGTTATAGAGAGATATATGAGAACTGGCGAAATGTGGGTTAATAAGGTACTCCTCTTCCTAAACCTTCGCGGATTACAGGCGTCATATTGTGCCGATGCCAAGTAATACGGGGCAAGGGCAGGAAAATGACGATGGTGTCTCCACCGGAGGAATCATATTTTAGAGTAAGTAGGAAATTATTTTTTTTGTGACAGACAAGTTACATAATATAGCTATAATGTCGCACGTAAGAGACTACTGCAATAAATATGGATTGATTTTGATTGGTCATGAATATTGTGATAATTGAAATTGATATGATTTTAATTTAATTTTTAATTTAGATTTATCTAATTTGATTGTTGATGTTGTCTTTTGTATTTATTTGTGTGTGATTTTGTGTTTATTATTGAATAATTTAAGGTTTTCTAATATGGGTCATGTGGTACCTACCTAAAATAAATGAATTTGAGTTTGTAAAATCATGGCTTTCAAAAGCGTACTGTTATAACCGGGTTCCGAATTTGGGTTTTAAAAAAGAAATTACTTTAGGCTAAAATAAACTTGTATATTAAAACAATAAAAAACACGAGTGCAAGATACATGTGCACGGGAAGACGGTTGGGAGACGACTGAAGGTGTCAGAACATGATGAGGGGGAGAGAGGAAGGAGAGGATGCTGCGTCAGCAGCAGGAATGCAGCGTAGGCTGCTGAGTAGACCAAAAGGGGTACAGGTGAAGGATGTAACAGCCCCCCGATTAGGAGGAAACTTACGGGTGGAAGGTAAGTTGACGCCAGAAGGAAAGGTAAGTTTTCCGGGTTTTAGGTCATTCGGAGGCGAGGAGCAGGAATATCTTCGACATCTGTAGATGCCATTTCTACGGGAATATCAGGTAAAGGGGTACATCTAGATTTCTTAATTATCTTACAATAACAATACAATTTATAGGAAATAACTAAGATTATAACTAGGCTTATAATAACAGTTGTATAGGAATAATAGTTACCGTAAAGGACAATATGAGGTTTTTCAATTACTGAATTAAGGTTTGTTTTAATTTGATCAGTTACTTTATTATAATTTGAGAAGAGAGAGTCTAAATTATTAATGTTTTTCAAATTAACGTAAGGAAGTTTAATATTTTCTTTTAAATATGTGGTGGAACTACAACAAGTATCATTAATTAATTCGAAATGCAATACTATTGGCTTTAATTTTATTTCAATGCTATGTTTAGGTATTAGTTTATTATCGTTGCAATAGGCAATACAGTTGTCTGGTATGGTTAGTATACCAGTGCCAGAAATAGAAGATTCAAATAAATCTTGATTATTACATTCTATTGTTATTTTAGAATTTTGACTGATCATGTATATCCACTGATTACTATGTAATTTATGAAAGGTTTCAAAATTACCATTTATGAATTCGGTCCTGCAGAGAGACGGAACGGAAGTCAAAGCTTTTGAAATAACCTCAGTTTCACATATTGGTACGGCTGATGTAGAGTATACATTGGAAATTTCACAAATATGATATTGCGTATTTACAATTTTACAGGTGGTAAGTGAATTTAATTTACAATAAGATGATTTATCTTTAGTTATGCCCAAATATTTAGTGGATGGTATTATTGTAGAGTACAATGTTTTGTTTACATTTTTCAGGGCAATAGGATAAGGTGTAGTATGATACAAATCGAATTCTTTAGTATTTACTAAAGGTATTTGTAATACAAATATTATTTTGTTATTTGCATAATAACTGGATACATCGGATATATTTTCTAGAATATGGATATTGTCTAAGATTAAAGGTACAGGTAATTGCTTAGGACTAGGGAGAAATCTATAATTACTTACAAGGTCTGTAAACAATTGTTTAGGAGTAATAATAGATGGATATAGAATATTGGACTTACTAAACATAATAGCATTAATTATATCTTCTAACTTAAATGATAGGGTTAATAAACTACTTTCTAAAATATTCGACAGTCCCGATATTTTAGACCTAATTAATAGCTTATTGGAAACTAATGTTAAATTTGTCATTTCTTGGTTTAGGATATCAATGGCATAACTAAGGCTAGCTTCATTTGCATTAATTTTATCAATAACTTCTTTAAGGGACAATAGTGTGGATGTTGTAACCATCATGTTTTCTTTCATGAGGGTTGCCAATTTAGTTTGATCATTCTCTAAGGTCTGAATAGCATTACTATATTTTTCGGCATCATTTTGGTCCATATTTCCAAACAGTTGTTTAATTACTGAGCCGATTCCACCAAACCAGGCGGATCTTTTATAAGATTTAGATATAAGATGGGAAATGGAATCAAAGTCTCTAACTATATCAGAATAACGGGATGACAATGGTTGGAACAAATAGTGACATTCGCCTTCATAGTATGCATTGCTTTGATTACATAGGAATTGAGAAGTTCTTAGGATATCCCTTATGTTATATAAATGTGGTTGAATAAAAGAAATGTCTATGGGGATGATAATATCTAAAGTGTCATCGGTTATTTTTAGGGAGCCAATAGGGTCAAAATATATGCCTGCGTCACCTGATGCTGGCTGGATATATTCTTGACTGTTTGACGCCAGGGTAGGATAAATGTAACCAATTCTGTAAGGAAAGGTAATCTAAATTAACTGAATTGTATATTAAATAAGGTACTATGGTTCATTACTAGTTGCTATTTTAAATTCGTCAAAATGGTGTTTGACGTGACGTCTGTTAATTAATAGTGACGCGGTATTGTTGCCATGGATTTTCACGATTTTAAACGGGCCTTTCCATATTGGTGAAAGAGCTTTTCTAAGGCGTAAGTGATTTTTAAGGTAAACAAGGTCACCGACTTTATATTTAATTGGCCTTGTGTGAATGTCATAATAAGTTTTGGAATTGGTCTTTGATTTTTGTATATGTTCTATTGCTTTTGTTCGGCAATACTTGAGCCTATTTTGGAGTATGCGGACATATTCAGGGTAAGTTGCGCCTGCAGTTTCCTCGTAGATGGAATTCGGTATATAGGGTTTGTTTCCAAATACAAGCTCATAGGGAGAGAAATGAGTGGTTGAGTGAATGGCTGTGTTGTACGCAAGCATAGCTGTGTACACAAAACGGGGCCAGTTGTTTTGTTGCTCGTTTACATAAGATTTTAGGTACTCTTTTAAGGTGGAGTGACTTCTTTCGAGAGCACCCTGAGTCTGAGGGTGATACGGGGTGGACCATAATTGTTTTATTTTTAATAAATTGCATGTTTCTTTAAATAGCTCGGCCGTGAAGTTGGTGCCTTGGTCTGTTAGAATTGTTTTGGGTATTCCGAATAAAGTAATGAAGTGAACCAAACATTCGCATGTTTCCGCAGCAGTAGTGTTGGTAATTGGATAGGCGGCTGAGAATTTGGTGAGATCATCTTGGAGAGTCAATATGTATTTATATTTATCGTTACCGGCTTCTGGTAGTGGTCCTACTATATCGAAAGCTACACGTTCAAAGGGTCGTGTGGAAAGAGATGTGATTTGCATAGGGGCACGATTGGTTCTTCTAAGGGCTTTATTAATTTGGCATTGTGGGCATTTCTTTACGTAGTTTTCGACGTCTACTCTCATGTTTTTCCAGTAGTATTTTTCTTGGATGCGTTTCAGCATTCTACCAGAACCTAAGTGACCGGCTATAGGGAGATCATGATTTTCTTTCATGATTTTAGGGACTTCACTCTGTGATGGATAGATAATAGTATTTTTATAAATGTGTATAGTCATTTCTGAGTTGTGAAATAAATATAGGATCATATTATATAGTTTGATATACTGATGAGTGTCGAAAGGATTATTAAAATCAGCTATAGCTATTTGAGGGTTATTTTGCCCTGTGAGGCTGACAACTAACTCATTTCTTACGGATTTAAGACACTTGTAGATATCTTCATATGTGCAAGTGTCAAAGTGATTGACCTTGGTGAAAATGAAATAGTAAACTTTATCTTCGGATTCATATTTAAGGAAGGAATGTAATGTTCTTTCTAGTAAGGAAAATTCGCTCAAATTAGGAATATTAGATATGATTTCTTGAGTATATGGGACGGATTCGTCCATATCTATAGATGTAGGGATAATGATATATTTTTTATCAGTTTTGGATAGGCTTTCATTGTGTTCTATTATGGTTACGTTAGGATTAAAATCCTTAGCAGTAGTTTTAAGGAAGTCTGAGTAATTACCATCTGGGGTACTGGAGTTACTACGGCTCGGGACATCAGGTGGTGATATTGGATTTGGATGATCAGTGGAAGGTGAGGGTAAGTTTTCATCTATTATATTATCTAGATCATCAAGGTTGCCTAACTCTGGTAAGCTTGTAGGTTGGATAAGGGGGTCTGTAAGATCTTCAAGTTGGATTAGATCGTCCGGAGAGATAGCTGGAAGGACATCTGAATTCGATGTTTCGTCATAATTAGGTGAGTTTAAATTCTCATTAGAAGTATTAGGTATAGGATTTATAGGATTGACGGATTTAGTTATAGGATAACGGGATAATGCATCAGCGGCATTATTTAGTTTTCCTTTTCTATATATTATTTCATACTCATATTCCTCCAATTTTAATCTCCATCTCTGAAGTTTACTACTGGGGTCAGAGTGGTTGAATAGCCAACGTAAAGGACGATGGTCGGTAATTATTGTGAACTTTCTACCATATAGGTAAGGACGGAAGGTCTTACAGCCGAAAAGAATTGCAAGTAATTCTTTTTCAGTTGTACTATAATTGCACTCATTTTTGTTGAGTGTACGGGAGGCATAGGCGATGGGCTTGTCTTTGCCTATTTCGCCTTGGGAAAGAATAGCGCTGATTGCATAATTGGATGCATCGCAGCTGAGAAGGAATGGTTTCGAGAAATCAGGATATGATAATAGCGGAGCTGTAGTTAATTTATTTTTTAGGATTTCAAAGGATAACTGGTGTTCATTTGACCAGACGAACTCTACATTCTTTTTCAGTAGATTTGTTAAAGGTTTTGCAATGCTAGAAAAATCGGAGATGAACCTGCGATAGTAAGAGACGAAACCGAGGAATGATTTGATGTCCTTAGGAGTTTTTGGTATAGGGAATTCGTGAACTGCTCTTAGCTTTTCAGGATTTGGTTTTACGCCTTTGTCAGTAATGACGTGGCCTAAATATGAAACTTCTTTTCTTAAAAATTCACATTTATCCGGTTGTAGTTTCAAACTGAATTGACGGAGTCTATAAAATACGTTAGTTAGGTTATCTATATGAGAAGGGATATCAAATGAGTAAATTACGATATCATCAAGGTAAACGAAGCATTGGATGCCTTGGAGACCAGATAAAGCGGAATTCATTAATCTCTGAAAGGTGGACGGTGCATTCTTTAATCCAAATGGCATACGAGTGAACTCGTAATGCCCTGTTGGGATTGAAAATGCTGTTTTGGGAGAATCATCAGGAGACATGTTTATTTGATGAAAACCGGAAGCTAGGTCTAATGTGCTAAAGTATTTGCACTTGCCTAATTGATCTAGGATTTCGGCTATGTTTGGAATAGGATAGGAATCGCCGATGGTCACGTCGTTAAGTTTACGGTAATCGATTACAACGCGCCATTTTCTTTGACCGGAAGCATCGAGCTTTTTGGGTACTACCCAAATTGGTGAGGACCATGGAGACATAGAAGGTTTTATTATACCCTGTTTCAGCATTTTCTCAACTTGAGAATCTACCTCTTTCTTATGGCATTCGGGAAATCTGTATGTCTTAACATGAATGGGGTTATCAGACGTGGTTTTGATTTTATGTTCTACTGCATCAGTGCAGGTTAACTGATCGTCGGGTAGATGGAAAATGTCTGAAAACTGAGAACAAACAGAGTATAATGCCTCAGTTTCTTCTGGATTAAGATGGGACACGCGAAGCTGCTTTAGAACTTCTTCTGTGCGTTCATGAGTATGAGGTTCGTCTAAAGTACCGATAGAGATTGAAGCCTTCAGTTCGAAAGGCTTTAAATATAATCTAAGATCAGACGGAATAGTTACAGGTTCTTCTGAGGTGTTAACAACGGAAATATTAACACGATTGTTATTCTTTACTTGTACTAAACAGTTTGCTACTAGTAGATTTTGGGAAATATGTTGGTCGATTATTAAGCCTTCTTTGATTTCTGGATTTGCTACAGTACATTCGATTACAGTTTCACTGCGTGGGGTAATAGTATAAACGGGTTCATTGAAATGCATTTTAAGCTTAATATCTTTTAAATACAACACACCTTCATCATAGTTAATTTTGCCACTCATGGAATTGAATAAGTCGTTGCCGATAATACCATCGTAGGACATACTTAATTCATTAACTATGTTGAATATATGTGTTAGGTGTTTACAGTCACTATGAGATTTATCATGTGTATAGATGGTTATAGGGATTTGTCCTAATGTGCATAGAGGATTATCAATGGTTGAATCGATACCTTTGATTTTAAATTTAATCGATTCGTCAATAACAGGCATGTCGTCAATGACTGATTTTTTTATTAAACTTATAGATGCGCCAGTATCGACGAGAAGGGATAGGTCTCTAAAAGACACGGGAGAATTAACTTCTATATAAGGTAAGTATTTATTTGGTATGTTAGATGTGAATTCGTATATTTCTTCATTAATATGTTTTTCATTTTCAGGATTTTGGATGAAGTCTACGGTTTGGGACTGGTTACCCTGTTGCTTGACTCGGATGGAATGACCTCGAGTTTGGGGCTGGTTACCCTGTCCATGGGTCATGAAGGATTTAGAGTCTACGATTTGGGGCTGATTACCCTGTTGCTTGACTCGGATGGAATGACCTCGAGTTTGGGGCTGGTTACCCTGTCCATGGGTCATGAAGGATTTAGAGTCTACGGTTTGGGGCTGATTACCCTGTTGCTTGACTCGGATGGAATGACCTCGAGTTTGGGGCTGGTTACCCTGTCCATGGGTCATGAAGGATTTAGAGCCTACGATTTGGGGCTGGTTACCCTGCTGCTTGACTCCAATTGGATGACCACGAGTTTGGGGCTGGTTACCCTGTCCATGGGTCATGGAAGATTTAGCGTCGTCTATTATGGAATTGATCTGTCCCGTGCGACGCTTATTCGGGACATTATTTAGTTTAAATTGTTGTCAACGGTATCATAACTTTCAACTTCAGTTACCGCATTAATACGGGGTTTGAAAGTAGATGTGCTTGGCTGCGCACTTGAAGGGGAGAATCTATTTTGATTATTGAATCTTTTATTATTATATTCGCGGAGTTGGCATTTTTCTAGAACATGCCCTGATTTCTTGCAATATCTGCAGAATGGATCATTTGAAGAGGGTTGTTGAAAGGTAGGTTTTTGTGATTGATAATTATTATTAAAGTTATTGGGTCTATTAGACCTAATTGTTGGATCATTTTGACGAAGTGATTTCACGGCTAAGTTTTGTTTGTAGGAATATTGCTGCAATTTTTCCTCGGAAATCGCGTAATTTATGGCGTCATTGAGGTTTTTGGGGTTCCTACATCTAACGATGTTTGCGATACGAGGGGTAAGGCCCATCGTGAACGTGTGGAGGGCTAAGTCCTCCATTGCAGCTACTCTGCCAGATATTTCACCTTTCTTGTGACCTGATATAGAAATTTCTGTAAGCAATTGTGATAAACAGGTTTCTATCCTAAGTGAGAATTGGCTAACATTCTCCTGAGCACCTTGTCTGCAATCCTGGAGTTCTGCAAGGAGATGAGCGTAATGTTTACGCTCCCCAAATTGGTTCTGAAGGAACTCTTTAAGGGATGGCCACGAATCAAATTCCTTGATTGAACAAGCAATCTCGGCTTTACCATCTAGTTGGCTAATTATATACTTGAAGACGATGTCGGCTTCGTTAGAAGAGGCTAGGGAAATGGCGTTATCGCAATTATTAATAAATGCATTTAATTTTTCTCTACTGCCATCAAAGGGCTTTATGAATTTTAGGATGACACTTAGGGGTATGTTTCCCGAAGACTCTTCTTTTACGGCTTTGTTACCTTGGGACATGGTTGACAACAACTTATAATACTAAAAGAATAACTAGATATAATAAGTCTGGAAACAAGATTAGTTATTGGAAATAGTCCGACAATGTGTTCTTATCGCTTATGCAGTGTGCTGAGTCTGGATCTGCGACGAGCACCGAGACATAACATCCGTTGATAAGCCGTTGAAGAATGTTATAACTGTCGAACTGAACTTTTTGTACTTGATCACTGTACTTATAGGAAAATATGTTCACGACTCACAGTATTATTGCGTACATGTTTTTCATGGTTTCGCAGGATCTGGAACTGGAACTGGAGCTGGAACTGGAGTGACCTTGGATTAGGTCAGTACCGGGTTTTACCGGTATGATGAGTCGTCTCTGGAACTCAGGAACTGGAGTGACCTTGAATTAGGCCAATACCGGGTTTTACCGGTGTGATGAGTCGTCTCTGGAACTTTTCAGGAATTGAAGCACTTTCACTTTTAAATTAGGCACTGAATTTAGCACTTTCAGCTAGGATTCCTAGGATTTATAATCCCTTTTACGCTGCCACCAATGTTATAACCGGGTTCCGAATTTGGGTTTTAAAAAAGAAATTACTTTAGGCTAAAATAAACTTGTATATTAAAACAATAAAAAACACGAGTGCAAGATACATGTGCACGGGAAGACGGTTGGGAGACGACTGAAGGTGTCAGAACATGATGAGGGGGAGAGAGGAAGGAGAGGATGCTGCGTCAGCAGCAGGAATGCAGCGTAGGCTGCTGAGTAGACCAAAAGGGGTACAGGTGAAGGATGTAACAGTACGCAAAAATACTAGTGAGAAATCACCGCATCGTCACTTGCGATTCGACCGTACTCAATCGAAAGAAACAACTCACACATGCACGTTTCGTTTGCCGAAAGTCGTGTCAACAGTATTTTTTTTTTTTCTCATGAAACACGAAAATAAATAAAACCGTTATGAACAAGACTACCTCGTGGGTTTAGTGGTCGTAAGCGCGACCGCTAAAAATGAGGTCCTGGGTTCGATTCCTGGGTCGGGCAAAGTGTTATTGGGTTTTTTATCAGGAATTTCTTAATAGCAGTCACGGAGTCTGGGTTTGTGCCCGGTTGATGGCAATAGGCTAGCCCGCTATTACATGGGACTTAAACATAACTGGAAAAATTTAGGTGTACTATTAGGTACACCTCTACCTAACGCTTCGGGGATAACTGGCGTGATAATGATGTTTCTGTTGTTCATTTCATTTAGGTATTCAAAAAAAATTAACAAGTTGTGTCTGAATGTTTTCCAAAAATAATAATTGAAGCTAAGAACAACATTATTCAATGAAAAAAGCAAATCTCATCTAAGAAAATATAACATTCATTAAAATCAAAAGAAAAATATATCACAAATGTTAATACAGTAAAATTTAACAAATACCACCCTAATAATTAGAGTTAATGTTATAAACAAGAAAGTCTAGAATCAATACAGTCACGAACTCCAATATGCATACACTCTCCTAAATTTAAAAGCAATTTTCGCGAGAAAAAACAATTGCTACTTGGAGATAGGATCTATTTCATAAAAATAGATGTTCCAAAATACTATACTATGTACGTAACAACGTAAAATTTTAAACAGAACCGTGGGCGATAATCACTTTTAAAAGTTGCTAAGTGTTTACATATTGCTCGTGATTTAACAACATTAGTATTCCTATGCCTACCAATTCCACATAGACATCTATTAAAGCACAGACCTCGTAGATCTGTTTTATCTGCCCCATTATTCTGTACTGATTCTGGTAAGATTTCCATTTTCGTTCCAGTAGGAAGCTAGGATTATTTAAATGGGTTCTTTTAATTTATTGGTTGTCGCTTCAATAGTCTAGTGTTCGCTACAAGTCTTGGATTCAATTACTGAGTTGGGCGGAGATGGGAAGTGCGATTTGAAAATGCAATTACACTGATGTTGGGTTGGAATTGTTTTAATAGATTGCTGTATTATTATTTTACAATTATAAATGAATAATAATTAGAAACAGTAAAAGTTTAAGCTTAAGAAACAATTGATGAGTAATCCATACTAGTGTTATAAATGAGAAAGTTCTTCTGAACACTAAGAGGAATTATCTATAGTAATCCCAAGGCTATTAATGTATCTCATGGCCAATCGCTTCATCGATTGAATCGTTACCATGCCCTGGGTTAGGACATAGGAAACTTTCTACATCGTTCTCACATATATGTATAATCTCGACGTGAATGATGTAACCAAGATTTTGTAAAAACATATTGATTTAAAAGAGTGTCCATGGAGTTTCTTGCCCATTCTTCTCCATAGAGATCTACGCTTTCGAATGGGCAACTACAGTACGTTCACAAGTTATTATGCCCTGTGACCGGGACTGTAGCTTAGTTTTTTTTTTGTGTTTTGACATTCAAAATTGCCTGTAATGGTCTAATTGAAATAAATGCTTTGAGTTTCAGTTGAGTTTGAGTTTGAAACTTTTAATACCGGAAGTAGGTTCTCGTGAGTAAATTGACGACCTCCACACAGATGAACCAGCAGGAAAAGCTAGTCTATACATATATGTGTCGGAGGCGAGTAGTTTTCGTTATCATGTTCGTCGGACATGATGTAAATTCCAAAATAACACTCAGATGTTATTAGGTACCCTGACCTTTATTACTGATCTAATTTTGGTTCCAAAATAATAATGGATGCTCACAATATATAACGATTAAAAATCAAATCAAATCACCACATGGCATGTAGTGAGGTTAGTTGTAAGGCGACACGTCCGACCGTTAGCTCCGTTTGCCTTTGCAATCGAATGAATCCGTTGGCACGTCCGGCCTCTCGAACTCGATGAACTGTCATGCGTCATCTGTCAGCCGCCAGCTGTCAGCTGTCAGACGTCATCGGCAGTCGCGTTACAACCAAACACACTCAAGCAATATTAAATTGTTTGAACTAAACGTCAATGATTACTTGACATTCCATTATCTTCTACCCTCAGATACGTAGATAGGTACATGCGAGATATGTATACAAATGAATAAAATTGAAGTGTCTGTTTGCATATGAAAGTATAAACGGTATCTACTTATAACTTTTTTTTGTCTGTATTTTTTCCGGCTAACCTCCGAAACGGCTACACTGATTTTAACGGAACTTTCACTGGCACATATCTAATATTATAAGGAGTAAATTAGGCTACATTTATTTTTGAACAATGATTAGATTTCCGTGCAAAAAAAAAATAGAACCCACGAAGTTGTTAACAAAATCCGATTCAAATAAGGAAAGTAGGTTATTTTTTATAATCATTTCACGCGGATGAAGTCTCTGGCAAGTGCTAGTTTTTAATAAAATTTGTACGTGTGTTTTAAAGGGATTTTCCGGCTAGTTTTGGGGTGGAACTAGGCTTAAAGCTAATAAGCTTATCCCGTTTCACTTGCGTAGTTGCGTCTCCTTGAAAACAACCTTGACTACTATTGGTACAAACGAGCAGAAACTATTCTAAAATTCAGTAAATTACTCCTTTGTCGTTTTGAATTTAACAAAAACTTTAACTCAGTTAGGTACTAAAACTGGGTTAATATTCAAGACTCAGTGGGAACTTCTGAATTTGTGTAGGACGTATCCTACTTAATTCATATTTGGACTAGTTTGGCCACACATTGTGGCTTGAGCTTGTTAACGTTCTTAAGTGGAAAACAACTGAAAGGACATCCTGGCACAAACTATGAAATGATTATTAGCTAGCCAGCATAAAATGCGCCAAAACACAATTTTGGACTTGTTTTGAACTTAGCTGCCACAGAATGAATTGAAGGGCAAATCATGAGCTCGCTGAACGGATGTGATTTTGGTCCAAAAAGCAACATGGTGTTTCTGGACGAAAAAAACCGTCGAACTCACTGTCACACACAGGGCTCCATTTTTTAATAGCTATTAGATAGATTTATCCCACACAGTTATAAACGTAAATAGTTTTTTTTGCAATCCTCAGTTACATCTATATTTTATTTGTATTTGTATGGCGTTTTATAGAAAGCACCTACTCTCCAAATTTTAAAAGGTGTGGTGCCAATAGTCTTAGAGTAAAAAGGTTGTGACATACGGATGGACAGATAGACCGGACAGAACGAAAGGGTTCCAGGTCAGTGGGTCGTTTTAGGGGCTTCCGTTTTTGCCATTTGGCAACGGAACCCTATAAACCTCTGTCATTGCATTATTTTTTACCACAGAAGGTAGTTTAAATTTTGTCACTCAGCTTATAACCAACGGATTCCTTTACCCAAATCGAGTTGACAATAAGCCGGAAGATCGTGAAAATGGAAGACACCAAATATCTTCTTCATCACAACGAAATGAAATTTCGAAAGCGTCAATTATAACTTCAGTGTTGCCCTTTGTTTCTTCAAATGTCCACCGCTCAAGTAATTTGTACCTTGTTTACAAAAGTTTTCTCATTTCATGTTTATCCAACCCTCTGAGAGGCTTAATCAAATGCCTTGAAAGCTTTATGAGCGAAACTTTAGGGACTTGGATGAATTAAAAGAATCGTTGACTTGAAAAATATTGTTTTTTTCTTCTTCTGTGAGCACAAGGCCTTAGGAATGCCGTGTTAAGAGTTGCAAGCGTAAAATTTTCCGGAAAAGTTCTCTTTTTGAAATTCTTTTTACATTTTGATCCGAGCTATCCCGGCCCAATGTTACCATTCATGAAAATAAACAAATGACGTGTTAATAGTATTTAATTTAGCAAAGCTTAATATTTGTTTTTTTTTTCCTTACCCTTGGGAATGTGAAGTTTGCAATCATTAATTATTTCCATTTACTGTTTTAAAGCCAATAATTATCGGTATTTATTCATTACGAGGAAACAATCTGGTAATTAAAGCTTTGTGTTGTTTCCCACTTAATACAAAAAAAATTACAATCAAAATTGGTTAATTATAAACAACACACAGGGTGGAAAAACAGCTGTTACCTACAAATCTAGAATATCTACACAGTCAAAATGTATGGAAAAGCTGTTTTTTTTTTAAATTAACGATAAAAATTTCTTTGTGTGGGGAGGGGGACCAGAACGATGTGCTTAATACGTGGTAATCATTTTAATGTCGGTGTCCCTTCCACCTTGTATACTGTATAGGTCAAGCAAAAAAAAATAATAAGAACTCATTTTTTTTCATATCATTCATGTCCCAACTCCCACCCAAAATATTAAACAAAATTCAAAATGTAAATCGAACATAACATTCCATTACGTTCGAAATTCGTATTTTCCAAAATACAGGATCGTTACGAATTCCACCAATCACAGTTTAGAACATCAAATCCCCATTCGATTTGTTTTTACGATTGAATTTACGAGTGTGCAGTACCTTAATTTACGATTAAAGTTTAGTTTATATCGATTTAAAATCGATTAATGGTGTCTATTCGACTTCCTTCTCGATGTTTTATGGGTTTGTGAGTGAGACAATGGATGCTGGATTTTATTTAAATGATGTTTGAAATCAATTTGGTGTTCATTGCATGTTATGTCAAAGAAACTAGGTTACTGCTAAAGTAATAAAACTAAAACTACGATTACCTACGTTTTTTTTTTTTTTAATTTGGCCACTGCCTTATTTCTCTGTGTTATTTTTGTTGAAACACATTTTAGTAAAAAGCATTAGAAGGTTAATACATATAAGTTTAATGTCGAATTTGCCAACAATAAAATTATCTTCTTGCAGTAGCCACTATCCTAGTAAAGTTTTTAACTCTTTCAGCCTTAGTGGACGCACAACTGTGTCTATTTATTGTTCTATTTCAAATGAAAATTACATAAACTCAGGATTTGCCCACGGGGACAGATACTACAGAAAGCTGCAGCCTTCTTCTTCTTCGTGTCACTGGCAAGACATTATACAGTGTGTAAGGGAAAAGTACGCACAAACTGTTACCCATTTTTGCGTCTATGTCCCTTTCACCGTTTATTTTACTGACCCAAAACTTCGCCACTTCGGCTTCGGCGATGGCAACCATAGGTTTGCCACCTACCCTCTTTTGCTTAGTCCACGTTTGGGTGTCACCAACCACCTATTTTTTTTTAATTTAAAATTTGTGCCCTCCAGCCGATTTACTGAACGTAAAATATTTTAAACATAAATCTAAAAATAAAACAGAAATTGATATTTTATTTGCCAACACAGTTATTAACAACTCTCGTTACAGAACTGTAAGGTACCTTATTTAATATCAAAATAATCATAAAACCACATTTATTCACCTCCAAATCCTCACGAAACTAGATCTACGTGTACTATTTTTACATTGACCTTCCAAACTTAATTTACCTTTATAAACAGCCTTTTCCGTCTAATTCTGTTTCAAAATCGAGTCCAATTTTATCACGTTCTCTCATAAACATAATTATCTTACACCCGTATATTTAGTAATTCGCTTACGAACCTAAATCCTCGGTGTAAAGCTAGATTAGCTTTTGCGCAAGGTCGTCGGTTTAGGCATGAACGTGGTAGGTGTGTTCATGGCTTATATTTGAGAATGGAGAAAATGTTATTGGATTGTGGTGTATTCTTGAGTGTTGAAGTCTTTGCTAACTGTCACGTTTAACATAACATATACACACATAACATAATATCACGCCAGTAATCCCCGATGGATTAAGCAAAAGTGTATCTAATGTACACCCACATTTCGCCAGTTATGTTTAAGTCCCATGTAATAGGGGGCGAGCATTTTGCCATCAATCACGTACCTGAAAGTTTGCTTATTTCATGCTGTAAAGCTTATAAACTACAATTAGGTACTGTTCTGATTTTGGACGTGACCATATTTCCAGCTCTTGTCCAATGGATTGGCGATCTCTTCTTCTTGCGTGTCGTGTTATGGTCATCTTAAGGGATTTGGCCCAGAAACTGGCTATGAGTTTCGCACAGTCAGCTGTGTCCACCAGTTCTTGTAACGTTCAGTAAACAGGACACGCTAGACAAGTCATTATTACCTGTCCAATAGTTTGCATTTTAGGGTAACAACCATCATTCTCTTGCGGCTATCCCAATTTATTTGGGATCGGCGCAGTATTTGTTCTTCTTCCATACTCCTCCTTCTCCTCTATTACTCGTTATATCATCAGTCACCTCCTTTCAAACCATATCATCTTTCATACAGTCCAGCTAAACTCAATAGTTTTCTCTTGACTTACATAGTGGGAATTTTCCCTAATAAATGAGTGGGACTTAAACATAATTGGAAAAATGTGGGTGTACTCACACAAAGGTAACCTCTGCCTAACCTTTAGAAAATTACAGGCGTGATATTGCGAGTTATGTGGGGTAAATTGTTATTTTTTGTTACTTTTTAGTACACTAGCCTTTTGTCTTAGATGAACAAACCTACAAATACAGTACATCGGGTTTTTTGTTCCATTTTAGTCGATACAAGTTATTTTCTCCCACGGAACTATAGAATGTCGAGGTACCTACTGTTACAAACAAAAAGAGAATTAGATTCACGATACGTATTGTTTGTTAGTTCTTGTTAGTTCGATAGATTGGCAGAGAGAGTTATAAGAGACACGGCTCGTGTAGGTGCGTTGATCAATATAGCGACCGAAAATAAAGTGCATGCGCCTGTTATTCTTGGCGGGTTAAGCAAAATGTACCTAATAATACCTACACTCACATTTTGTATGTTTAAGTCCCACGTAATAGAGACTGAGCTTATTATCATCAACCGGGCACAAATTCAGTCTCCGTGGCTGCTACTGAGAAATTCTGGATGGAAAACCCAATAACACTTTGCCCGACCCGGGAATCGAACCCAAGACCTCTTGACCACTCAACCAACGAGGCCGTCTATAAAATATTATGTAATTTCAATTTTAAGGTTCAGGGTGCAGGCACATTTGCAACCCTCACCACAAGCACGTATGACAGACCGAGGCAATAATATTCAAATGTCGTTTGCAACCAAACAGAAATATTAAAAAAAAAAATGTGCGAATTTTATTTATACTTCAAAAAGTGGTGGAAAAATATCACAAGGTTTGATCCATTGTCAGTAAGGTATAAAGCTGGAATCGTTCGAAATTCCTCGCATTCATTGATTAACTAACACCTAAAAAAGCAATCACGGCTGCACACTAAATTGAAATAACCTCTCGCTCGGTACAAAAGAAACGCCCTCTCCTTTGTAACCCTACGCTATGCAGAACGATTTAAAACTGCACTGTCCTGGTATGGCTGAAAAACAATAGTATAGAAGCGACACTTTTGCCTTTTATCTGTAACATCCGAGAGATTAGAAACTTGCGACACACGGATGCCCCTCCAAGGTGAAGGGGAAAATATACAAGTCCGTGATTAGACCTGTCGTACTGTATGGATCGGATGCTAGACTGTGAAGAAGATGCATGAAAAGAGATTGCATGCAGCGGAGATGATAATGTTAAGGTGGATGTGTGATGTGACAAGAATGGATAAAGTAAGGACTGAGGATGTTAGAAGATGTTTGAAATTTGCGTCAGTTACAGAAAAGTTGAAAAGGAATCGGCTGTCATGATATGGGCTTGTGGTGAGGAGGGACAAATCGAATGTGACTATAAAAGAGTGATGAATATAAATGTTGATTGATGGAGAGGGAGAAGTAGACTAAGGAAACGATGGATGGATTTTGTGAGGAATGATATGATAGAAAAAGATTAAATGATAGCGTGAGCGTTGACGAAGGAGGATGGGAGAAAAAAACGTGTTGCGCCGACCCCAAGTAACATGGGACAAGGGCAGGAAGATGATGACGATCCGAGAGACTAGAAAGAGTTGTGCCTAGCTAGAGTACTATACCCTCATTATGCCAGTTATGTCGAAGCCCCATGTAATGGGAGGCAAGCTTATTGTCAAAACACAAATCCAGACTTCAGGCAGTTACTGAGAAATTCCTGATGGAACAATCCGACTTATGGAGCGTGTTTATGTCAAAAGTCTATTGGCAATAAGTGTGTGTACTAAGTTTTGTCAGGAGCACCTTAGCCGTAAAGTATGTACCTGCCTACCAGCGTTAGGGACACCGTAACACATATCTTTACCACGGATTCAGTTATAGTGATATGAAGAACAGCGTGTAAAGTTCTTCTTCATCCCTTTTAGAAAAGGCAGGATCCTCCGACCAGATGGGTATTGAGTCCGGTGGGCCAACAGTTGATGTCGGGTTTTCCTATATAGTCTGTCGCGGAAAACTTTAATAGCGCGATTCAGAATTGTGATGTTAGTTCTTCACTTGTGTCATAGATGGCGTTGTAGTAATTTTTGTACTATGGTGCTGTAGTACTTTTTCTAGTGCCACTATACATACTGCACTACACTATATATGATTCCAAAGCAAGCAGGGCCATGGGACATCTTGCGTCGGTTTAAAAAAATTGATATTCCATATAAAAGTGCAAAAACCTACATGGTCAAAATGAATGAAACAGCCGTATTATTCCACGATGTTCCCCTTTCTCCGTGTTCAAGTTTCGCCTCTATTCAATATTCTTTGGTATTGCTAATAAAGCGCCAAGCATTTGACGTCGCAAGTGCGCCATTTTATTTTTTACTGCTGAGCCAGTTTGAGATGGAACTTGAGTTGTTTTTTATCGTTGTCAGTAAATAAATGTTCTCGAAAAAGGTCCTTAAGGCTACTCAGAGATTGTCATTTTTATAGTGAAGAAGATTGCAGCTTTGGGTACCTACTTACCTTTTCTTTGGCAAAAAAATACTTTTCGCGGATGTACTGCGAAAACCTACTGTTTAATGATGTCTATAAGAGGTTAGTCTACTTTTAGCGAAACATTTCTAAAATCTTCAATTCGGCTTCACTATCTACGGCAGTATTTTCATTGAGTTGCAGCGAAAATACTGATTTATATATCAGTATTTTCGCTGCTATTTATTGTAGCGTGGATGCAGAATCAGATGTGTCGCTACTATTGGGATGGTGCCATTAAAATTCCACCTCTGCACTAAACATTGAAAACTGTTCAGCCTATTTATTCATAAATATAAAACACACAAATAAAAAAATATATCGAACCTATTCTTCGTTTCTTAGCGTGTCGATGGCAATCTAAATTGTGTCAGCCCAGGGGGCCTAAAATGGCCACTTTAGCAGAACATAATGGGATAATAATATGAATTACATTAAAATTCTTAAAATGATCACAGACACTGCTAATATGTTAAATTATCAGTTTGTGACCATTTTATGAATTGTAACGTAATTCATATTATTATAAATTATTATGTTCTGCTAAAGTGGCCATTTTAGACCCCCAGAACTGAGCCATTATTTTGACGCCTTCAGTAGCGTCCTATTTAAAAAACGTTTACCTAAGGGTTCATTCGCACGGCTTCCGTCATTGACGATCCGTCATAAACTACGATACGTCATGACGGATGGACGTTCACATTGCATATGGAATCGTGTTTTATCACGATCCTGCAAAAAAAAAACGAATTGATGTTTCGGGATGTTTCGACGTGATTTTTCGGGAGCGAGCGCATCAGCGAATCCGTCACAAAAAAAATTCACGATTCGTATTTTTTGTCGTACGTGATTTTTAAAAGACGATACGTGATTTAAGACGTGTCCGTCATTTTTCACGATTCGTGATGCGTGTGAACACGGGCATTTAAAAAGTATTGCCGACGTAAAAAAAATTTACGGGTCGTGAAAAAAGACGATACGTCAAAAAAAAACGAATCGTCCTCGTGTGAACGGGCTGTTAGTATTACAAATTGAAAAGTTTATTATACATAATGTACGCTATAATATATTTTTTAAATTTATAATATGTACATAATTTTAATTCAAACTCAATATGCGCACCACAATCCATCGCACACGCTTAATATTACGAACTCTAACAACAATACAATTCACTTCCTACACGTAATCGGAAATTATGAATTAATCATCAACCAGGTGTTTTAGCCGTTTTTGTTGCTCTTAGGAAGTTTATGATACCTTGCAAGGTTGTGAACTAAGAATCCGAGAATTATCCAGTATTATACAATGTGTAACGGAACGATGTAGTGTGTACCTTTAGATTTGTGAAAAACATTAAGAATACATTTTATTGTTAACAAGACATTCAGTTAATTTGAGAAGCTCGTGGCAAAATAATAACAGCCGCTCGTATTAATCTTAAAGCACGATAAGCAATAGAGCCCGGCTGTCATTTGTAGATCTTTGACAGTCATTACAGGTAGTCAGTGTCCCGAAAGTCTGACATCCAGTCTTAGCAAGGGGTACTGTAATTACCCAGTATCAACTAAGTTGTGGAGGTCAGATAGGCATGCCTATGTAAAAATACTGGTATTCAGCTGCATCCGGTTAGACTGGAAGCCGACACCAACATAGTTGGGAAAAGGCTAGACAGATAATGTTACCAATACATTCAGTCTTACCAAGGGGCATCGTATTACTTAGTTACTGGTATTTGAGGTCAGATGCATCCGATTAGTCTGGAAGCCGACCCCAACATAGTTTGGGAAAAGGCTAGACAGATGATAAAGAATAAATTCATTGTTACGAACAATTTCTTAACCATACTTACCATTTTGGATGTCGCATGTCGGCAACAAGTTCTGTCTTTAAACATAATTAGAGAAACAGTGGTCCCTAAACTAGGCTAGCTAGTATATCAGGACTCCGGCAGTCCTGAAGGGATTAGAAATTATTTTACTTGCAGGTGCTTTTGATTTTTAGTTAATAGTTGACGTTTTTGGTCCCAAATAAAAGGAAGCGAATCTATTGGCCAAATCCAAACCGAATACAGCAAATGCGCTTTATGGAGTGACGACAATGTACAGACGCAGAATAGGCTCGAGCCAGTCAAAAAATTTAAAAGCCCAGTCGAAGAAAATTGACAGCCCATAAAAATATTGGCGCAGGTTTTCAAAATTTTTTGGACTAAAGTTTTAACGAATTGCGGTTATTTTTAGCGTAACATGATATTGGTTATAACCAATGTATGCTTAACAACTGCGTTTTTTTTAAGTTCATAATACTCGCCCTTTTCGCGCAAATTAGGCGTTGAAAAAAGGTCACTCGCGCCCAACACGAATCCGAGTTCTGTTTCAGCACCCTTTCCAAGGCAACAAAGGCTAAACCGCAAAATCTATCGAGCCAATAAATACCTTTAAATCCTTGTCTTTAAAATTGGCTCATTGTTTTTGGTATAAAATCTAGAATCTGATTGCAATAATATAGTCAACGTATTTTGGTTCGAATGACTCGATTCAATGCCGAAGTAAATAAGATCGGCTTTCCTTTCCCAAGACCATTGGTTAGTAAGGCCCGTGTCACCTCTTTTATTAGCTTTTATCAATACGAACTAATAAAAGTAAACGTTTTTATCTTCAAAATATCATAAACCCGTCCCCACTTTGCTTAATTTAATGAATTTTCAACTCCATCGCACCACACAAATAAAACAAAGTAAATAAACATGTACACTTATCTATACGTCACTTTAGTGCTGGGACATTAATTCCCAAGCGACGTCAAAGAGAAGGACAGAAGGTCAGCTCCGAACATTACATAAATCAGCTTATAACGTTCCCGCTGCTGCATTTTATGAGAGGAAAGATCATCCACTTTGCGGCCCTAGTGCGGGTTGGTACATGTCAGATGTCTCCGAACTCTTAATTGGCGGACATGCCGGTTTCCTCAAGATTAGGGCATGCACCCGGTGCTGCGAAGCTGGTTATACCCAGGTCTTTCAAGATATTTGTAGAAACGGGTGCTGGCATAAAGTAACGTGCCTGACTAGTTTCAATTTGGTAAGTCTTGGTCATACAACGAGTGAAAATGTAAACACACAGACACTCTTCAGGACAAGCGCACTCACGACTGTCATTTGTTTGAGATCTCCACGCACACATAGACATGCTTCACGTGCAGCGAGTGCAAGCACATTCGCGAATGTCGTTTGTTTGAGATCGCCGTACGTAAGCGTCGTATGTGTGCGAGCGCCTGTTTTCGCTCGTTGACCTTCTGTGTTTCTTGATATTCTGTACCGATGGTAACAATTTAATTACTGTTCGCAAACCGAATCGAGGCCGAAAGTATAACTTAATGCTCATCATGTGCAGCGGTTATTAATTATTAAGTAAGGTTATTGCATAAAAAGCGTAAATTGAGCTTGCCATGTGAAATAAGGCCGATCATACACATTAAACTATTTTTAAAAGGCGAGAGACAAGGGTATGACTAAATGTAAGGATCGTAGCACGAGGCGTTCTGTAGTTTCTGCCTAGCCCCATGGGAAAAAGGCGTAAGTTTATTTATATATGAAGTATGAGAGACAAGCTTGTTAAGCGCGTTTAAGCGAAGTTTTTGTTAAAGCTAGCAACTGCCAACAAAGCGGGCAGCCATTTTGTTTTATTTATTGTGAAAAGCGGCTCTAAGAAAGGAAAAACAAACGCCAATCACCGTTCCAAAAAGGCCAGTGACATTTTATCAGCGCGAGCGTTATCGAAGACGGAAAAGTAGAAATGTATGGGATTCTTAACTGTAGTCTATACAAATATCATAATGAGGTAATGTAGGGGGTAATCTTCGGAGCTGTTGATCCGATTCCGAAAATTCTTTCACTAATGGGATGTTCCATTCTAAAATTAATTGAATATATCTGAAACGTTCCTGTGGTCCCCCGTCCCCCACACTTTGATTAATTTTATAAAACAACTCCATCGCACCACACAAATAAAACAAAGTAAATAAACATGTTCACTTAATTATTTATACGTCAGTTTAGTGCTGGGACATTAACTCTCAAGCGATGTCAAAGAGAAGGACAGAAGGTCAGCTCCGAACATTACATAATCAGCTTATAACGTTACCGCTGCTTCATTCTATGAGACGAAAGATCATAATCCCCTACGCTGCCCTAGTGTGGGTTGGTACATGTCAGATGTCTCCGAACTATTAATTGGCGGACATGTCGGTTTCCTCAAGATTAGGGCATGCACCCGGTGCTGCAAAGCAGGGTATAAGCCGGGGATAATATCCAACCATAACGAGAGCGAAGCCGCGTGCAAAAGCTAGAATTCTATAAGCAGATAAAGTCGATGGCCACACTTCAACCGGTGGTAAAACTTTGACTTAGAGCTAGTCTAGCTTTGCACGGAGTTTCAAGGGAATAAGATGCCAGCTTATACTGGTTTGCTACCGACGCGCGACGTACCTAAGTAATACATCGAATCGTCCAAATGCTCTCCAACCTAATTAATAATTAATTTGCCAATTGAAATTATCCTTAAAAAAATCCATGCCATCACGAAATAAATTTCATCTACGTAATTATACAACTAAGTAATTAATAAAACCTTTTTTCAAAAAACCAAATGAACATCATACTAAAAATGTAATCTCAAAAACATCTAAAGCTTGCCACATACGCTTCGTAATGAACGCAGCGACCCACTTAGTCTACACTCTCTGGCACGGCTGTGTACTCAGTTTTTTTAAATTAAACATTGTCTCTTCGCAATCAAGACGGTATATCAAATAGTAATACTACCGAAGAAGTAAAGGGCTGAGGTTCGATATATAGCGTGGTTGTTGATTTGTGTGGGTTTTTGTGAAAGTATGAGAAATTTGTGTTCGTTAATAAAGGTCAATTTAGTTTTCGAAATTTTCTTAACTCAAAATAAAATCATTCAACTACGAAGTTAGGAACCTGGAGTTCTTTAAAGCCATCGAAACAAAAAAATTGTAGCAGTTCAAGCACTATTGATTGAACAAAGTGCATCTTGGGTGATAATTACCTAATCGTCCATTCTTGCAATGGATGCATCTTTCCGAGACTTGGTAAGGGTACTGGTTGCAACACTTAGGTACCTGCTTTGTTAACTATTCCAATTTGAAGAAATCTTAACAAGGTAAAGTAAGGTTTGTTTTTTAAATTATTTTCCTCTTTTCTTTATCTTCACGTTTTTTTAGAAAATAAAGTGGAACAACAATCTTTATTTTTCCATTTTCCCCTGTGAAACTCCTGGGCAGAGGCCTCCCTCCACTCTTTCCACTTCTCGAGAACCCGCGCGTCCTTTTTCCAGTTCTGACGGAACCTATCCAGTTCTCAGTGTTAAATTTTAAAGTCATACCAAAAATAACTCGGGTTAAAATGCTGCTCTTCCTTTATGCGGGTTCTGAAATCGCTCCGCTTATCGTAGGACCTCATCCCAACTGCGCAATCTATTGTCACCGGTACAATAGTCTGATTAATGCCAAACAGGCACTGAGATTGGCTCTGTACAATGTCTCTGTTTACGCCGATGATGGCTTTGGTGATTTACGTATGTTTCCAGCCTAAAATATGAGGGCTTTTGTCTTATGGAAATCTTGTGGCGTCTTTGTGTGTACTGAGCTTAAATTATTATTTGAGTTTGTAATTCGCTGAGAGGAGACCTGAGTCCCAGCTGTGGGAAAGTGATCGTCTATGTGTAATTTTCTGTGCATGAAATTCAGATGCACTTGACGACTTTTGAACAGTGTAAGAAAGTTTGGAAATTGGCTGTTAATGGTTGAAGGACCGGTTTTGTCATTTTTAACGTCCATCGCATAATTTTGCAAGTAAAGCCTCCCACACACAGGCGCAGCGCGTCACGCGACGTTAAAATCTCCGTAGAACAAATTGTATGAAAACGCGTGCGCGTGTTCACACTGGCGCGTCACGACGCTTTGCGTTTCAGATAATTTAATAACTTTTCGATAGCGCCGCGCGCGACGCGGCGTGAAGCGCGGCGCTCGGCGCCGAAAAACAAAAATACTCGTAGAACATTTTGTATGAAAACGCCGGCGTGTGTTCACACAGCGCGCGTGACGCCTCGGCGTGACGCGGCGTGAAGCGCGGCGTCATCGCGTTTTTTCTCGATAGGATCGAGAAATCCTAACCTAACCTAACCTATCCCTTTTCTCCAGGTGGAAATCCTTAATTAATGTCCTCCGCCTTGGGGAGAGCGGAGCGTGTTAACTAAAATCACCCCGATGTTC